>OZ026559.1:1331844-1336844 GCA_964020155.1 Chondrilla cf. caribensis | reverse complement strand
GCTATTCTTCACTTCAATTAAACTAATAAAACTAAGGCTACTTGCACTTAATAGATTAATTGACTTTGACAAAACGCAGCCTTTGAAATGCTGCTACAGCTGCTGCCAGCTCTTTTGTACCTGTTGAGAAGCCCCTGATATATACTTCCTGTTTACATACTTTACCACAGAAAGCTGTATTCATGGTGATTATTATGAAAATGATGTTGTTACAATAGGTCATTTGTATCCATGGTGATGTAGGTCAGTGCATACCACATTCTACTTCCGGAATTATCCCCTACATAAGAATGCTAAGCCTTGAATTTTCATGAAATGTGAATTGTGACTGATGTAGACACCTTCAATTGAAATACTCCTGAGCCACCAGGCTGCATGGATGGCCTGAAAAGTATGGATGCTATTGGACATGTACATCATTGCATATAATAGAATGTACTCACTCACAGGACTTTATTTTTGAGGGATTCAAAAACTTTCATCCATGAATTCTTTCTCTTCCAAAGGAAGTCAGTTGTAGAGATCAGCCCTGTAGTATAAATGAAATGCAAATTGCAAGGACATTTGTCAATTCGTGAAATATTTATTCCGTCAAAATTAGAGCATATATAGCTCTTTGCTAGGCAGTGGAGAGTTACAGTAGCACAGTCAGGTGTCAGTTGCTATCAAGATGCACTTGAGTGGGATTCTGAACACTTGTGCATACTTCTTTTCTGTAGCAATTGGAAGCTGACTACACACTACATCTTGGTCAGGCAGATGGTCTAGCTACGCAGGGACAGCAGCTCATTGAAAGCAGACATTTTGAATCAGGCACCATAAGAAAGAGGATGAATGAATTCAAGGAGAGGTGTGTCATATGGATGGATGTGTGACCTAATGTGTATGTAGTGTATCCATGTGAAAGTTACTAAAAGTACCAAAATGCATATTTTACCATGTTTTACATACGTAAATACACAGCCACCATCAGTGATCTGATAGTCAACTGTATATGCACTGTCCATTTTGGCAAACCACTATTTCATTCAGAATGGCTGACCTGGAAGACCCCATGGAGACTAGAAAGAACAGACTAGAGGAGTCTCTTCGGTTACAGAAGTTCTTTAGAAATGTCGAAGAGGAGCTTCAGTGGATCAGGGAGTACAAACCCCAAGCAGAGTCCACAGATTATGGGAAGACAATGAGCCAAGTTGAGAAGTTGCAGAAGAAGCACCAGGTGTGCATGTGGTGTTGCGTTGTGTGTGTGTGTGTGTGTGTGTGTGTGTGTGTGTGTGTGTGTGTGTGTGTGTGTGTGTGCGCGTGTCTGTATGTGTGTGGTGTTGCGTTGTGTGTGTGTGTGTGTGTGGTGTTGCGTTGTGTGTGTGTGGTGTTGCGTTGTGTGTGTGTGTGTGTGTGTGTGTGTGTGTGTGTGTGTGTGTGTGTGTGTGTGTGTGTGTGTGTGCGTGTCTGTGTGTGTGTGGTGTTGCGTTGTGTGTGTGTGTGTGTGTGTGTGTTGTTCATGATCACTGGTTAGTATAGTGTACATATGTAGTACACAATACACCTTGAGGCTTGTGTTATGTTCTATGTACAGGCACTGGAGAATGAGATCACCATCCACGAGGCTCAATTCCAGGACGTCATGAGAGAGGCATCTCAGCTGCTCACATCAGGACACTTTGCCACCTCCAGCATCAGGGAGAAGAACTCTGAACTGCAGAAGAGTTGGATGGAGCTGAAGAACCTTGCAGCAGGGAGGAGACACATGTTGAATGATGCCATGGAAGTGCAGAGGGTGTGTGAGATTGTGTGTACTTCATTGTACGCATCTGACTGTATTGTAATTATTAGTGTAAAGCCTACTAATATATAGACCACCCAAGATCTTTATATTGAGATAGTGCAATGGAGAGTTGATGTACTGGATGGTTCAACAGTGGTCACTTAGGACAGGTGGTCTTTATATAGATGTGCTTTAGTGTAGTTGAGTTGATGTACTGGATGGTTCAATAGTGGTCACTTAGGACAGGTCTCACTATCAAGTGCTGTATCCTTTCATAGTACTACTCAGAGGCCAATGAAGCTGATTCCTGGATGAATGAGAAGGCTGGACTGGCTGCCAGTCAGGACTACGGGAAGGACGAGGACGCAGCCACCAAATACCTCAAGAAACATGCCGTGAGTTGCATGGTGACTGACTGATCAGTTTGTACTTATAATATTTATACAACCATATATGTATATACCATATACCATATATATACCAACCATATATGTATTCATACAGTACAACTATACAAACTGCATGTGTACGTGAGTTGTGATCCATCTGGTTGTTCCTGTTCATTGCTTTTTTCATTTCCTTATCTACATCCAAACTGAAGACTTATATGCTTGTTGAATTTTTTAGATTCTGGAGGAAGATGTCAAAGCTTATGAAAAGGTTGTTGAGGAGTTGAGACAAGAGTCAGGAAGACTGATATCTGATGGACACTTTGACTGTACCAACATTACTGCCAGACAGGTGTGTGTGTGTGTGTGTGTGTGTGTGTGTGTGTGTGTGTGTGTGTGTGTGTGTGTGTGTGTGTGTGTGTGTGTGTGTGTGTGTGTGTGTGTGTGTGTGTGTGCGTATGTGTGTGTGCATGTGTGTGTGTGTGTGCGTGTGTGTGTGTTGTGTGCACACGTGTGTACAATGACTGTATCTCCTCCACCTGTGCAGGCCCAACTGGATGAGCAGCTCAGTGGACTTCAGACACTCGTAGCCTCAAGGAGACAGCGTTTAGAAGAATCCATCAAGCTCCATCAGTACCTGAGGGATGGGGAAGAGCTCATGTCCTGGTTGGAGGAGAAGCAGCAGGTGGCAGCCTCTGATGATTATGGGAAAGATTTGGACCATCTCGAGATGCTCCAGAAGAAGTTTGACGACTTCAAGAGAGAAGTGGCCAACAACACATCTCAGTACACCACTGTCAACAACTTTGGGAGACGGTTGATAGCAGAAGGTGGGTGTGTGGACGAATAGTGTTGTGGTTTCTATCATTTTGCAGCTGAAAACTAATGGTACCTGTTCTCAATCAATTATATAGTAAAAATGTCTGTCTATAGGTGGATTACAATGTTTGTAGTATTACTGTGAAGTTGTGGTACTATAAATGTTCGAAATCAAATCCTGCCTATTCAGCAGGATAAGAAAAGGGGGGTGTGATACAGTTATCATAACCCTGACTGATAATCTATGAATCCCTGAGTTTGTTTGTATAAAAATTGTCCAGTCAAGTTGGTTGTGGTTGGTCTGTGGGTCATGCAGAGCCTCTCACTAACAATATTCATACCGACATCATGAATATTATTTTGTAAACAGGGTAATATAGGGCTCATATGGTACCAATCAGCTATATAGGCTGAAAACAGTGAGTGGTATTGATTATACTGTTGTAAACTGTTCTATGAGCACACTACACATACATATCGAACACACACACATGTACATGTATATGCACAAGACCAGGTCTGACCTCATGATGTGTTCCACTGACCTCTAACACCTCAGGGTAGAAATGTTCTGCTTTATGTTTTCAATTGTGCTGTACAAACCTACTTACAACATATATGTACACACGACATGCAATAACAAACATTTAATTTTGTAGATGTTGCATGAGTGTTAGGCTGGTGTATGAGCCCCTCCCAATTGGCCCCACCCATCCAGGTCACAGTGAGACTGTGCTGATCCACACTCACCAGGATGCCATGAAGGCTGCCTGGGCCTCACTGCAGGACCTCATGACCAACAGAGCAAAGAGGTTGGCTGGAGCACACGAGATACACAAGTTCAACAGGGATGCTAAGGAGCTGCTGGATAGGTTGCAGGTTTGTGGACAGGTGTTGTGTGTGTGTGTGTGTGTGTGTGTGTGTGTGTCATGTATGGGAGTGCGTGTTTTGTGTAGAGGGGTGTGTGTTATGTATGTGGGGGGTATGTGTGTGTAGGGTATGTGTGTTATATGCATCTTTTACAAATGGGAAATCCATGGTAACATTATTTATGTTTGTGTTGTATGTGTGGGTGTGGGGGTGTATTCAGTGTACTCACCAGGTATCTTATAAAATCCCACATAAAGATTCTGAATAGTGTTCATGTACACATGTCAGCTTCAAGTACATACATAGGGCTACCGAACATGCATACTCTATATCCTATTCTCATTCATCACTTCACACCCCACAGGAGAAGGAGCACTCCATCCCTCATGATGAGCTCGGAAGAGATGTGGCTTCAGTGACAGTTCTGCAGAGAAACCACGAAGCATTCGAGAATGAAGCATCAGCTCTAGGCTCACAGGTATGTGTGCACAAATGTTCCTTACTTTTATAGGTACATAATATGTGCTGTATATATGACATTTGTACTGTGGTAAAATACCTCTATTATCCCTCTTACATATCCTCCCCCATTCACCTCAATCCCCCCCCTTCCCCACACAGGTGAGGGATATATCCAGTGAGTCAATGCGACTGACAGCCCTTTATCCTGGAGGGAATGCCAAAGGGATCATGGCCAAACAAGAGCAGGTCAACACCGCCTGGGAGTCACTCACCATTGCTATGCAGAACAGGAAGAGGAAGTTGAGGGCCTCCCTGGAGCTGCAGAAGTTTCTCAGTTCTGTGAGTACTGTGTGTGTGTGTGTGTGTGTGTGTGTGTGTGCGTGTGTGTGTGCGTGTGCGCGCGTGTGTGTGTGTGTGTGTGTGTGTGTGTGTGTGTGTACATGTGTGTGTGTGTGTGTGTGTGTGTGTGTGTGTGTGTATGTGTGTGTGTGTGTGTGTGTGTGTGTGTGTGTGTGTGTGTGTGTGTGTGTGTGTGTGTGTGCTTGTAAGCGTGCATGTGTGGGTGGCTCTGTCTTTTCCTGTGTTTTCTGCACAATATCCCATGGATTAATTATTAACTCATTAATTAGGTCCGTGACATCATTTCCTGGATGCATGACATGGAAGTGGTCATCCAATCAGATGAGCCGGCCAAG
>OZ026559.1:1314344-1319344 GCA_964020155.1 Chondrilla cf. caribensis | reverse complement strand
TATACCTGCAATTACAGTTGTTTGTTCAATATTGTAAGTGCCTGTCTTGTGTGTTTGTGTTTGTCGTTTCACTCCAATGTAGTGATTCCATAGTTGAGAAGAAGTCAGCTTTGGAGAAGTGCTACTCTGAACTCCAAGAACTAGCTGCCAAGAGGAGGAAGTTCTTGATTGAGTCAAGACAGATGCACAAGTAAGTACAAGACCTCTTCTTCCATGGAAGGGGGCACGTTTAACTGTGTTCATTGAGAGCTACTTGATCAAAGCGCTTTATTCAAAATATCCTGAAATGTGTCCAAAATCCAAATATACTTCTTATTCAAGGTATTTACTATCAGTACTGGTTGAAATACTTGTGTGTATCAACCAGGAGATTGTACTAACCAGGGTACTTCCTAAGCAAGTTGTACTGTACTTCCTATCAGTACTGGTTGGAATACTTTACATGAGCTAGGGACTGAGTGAGGTGTGTGTATCAACCAGGAGATTGTACTAACCAGGGTACTTACTAAGCAAGTTGTACTGTACTTACTATCAGTACTGGTTGGAATACTTTACATGAGCTAGGGACTGAGTGAGGTGTGTGTATCAACCAGGAGATTGTACTAACCAGGGTACTTCCTAAGCAAGTTGTACTGCACTTACTATCAGTACTGGTTGGAATACTTTACATGAGCTAGGGACTGAGTGAGGTGTGTGTATCAACCAGGAGATTGTACTAACCAGGGTACTTACTGAGCAAGTTGTACTGTACTTACTATCAGTACTGGTTGGAATACTTTACATGAGCTAGGGACTGAGTGAGGTGTGTGTATCAACCAGGAGATTGTACTAACCAGGGTACTTACTGAGCAAGTTGTTGCACTAGCTGCATTACCTTCACTTTTGATATCTGGTGTTGTGTCAGGTTCAACCGTGAGTGTGATGAGGTCGAGGTCTGGATCAGTGAGAAGCATGTGGTGGCCTCCAGTACCGACACCGGACAAGATCTGGAACGTGTGGAGGTGTGTGTGCATGTGTGTGTGTGTGTATGTGTGTGTGTGTGTGTGTGTGTGTGTGTGTGTGTGTGTGTGTGTGTGTGTGTGTGTGTGTGTGTGTGTCTGTGTGTGTGTGTGTGTGTGTGTGTGTGTGTGTGTGTGTGTGTGGGTTTATGTGCTTTGTGACATACTTAATACTTAATAATTTAACTGCTCTTTAGTTTGATATAACATGCATGCATACCTTACATGTATTGTATATGCTTGACCTGATCTTCACAGGTACTTTTGAAGAAGTTCAAAGATTTCTCTCACGACCTCACTTCTTCTGCTTCTGAGGACAGAGTTCAAAACGTGGTTAAACTTGCTGACAGCTTGATAGCCGAGCAACACTCCTCCAAGGAAGCAATTCAGGAGAGGAGAACCGTCCTTCTTCAACAGTGGGACATTGTGAAGGAGGCTGCAGTAGAGAGGAAGGCATCTCTTGAAAAGGCCAAGGAATTGCATGCTTTTGTACGAGATGCTGCAGAGACCAAGAGTCGTATCCAGGTATGTGGGGGCTGGGGTAGAGGTGGTGTGTGTGTAAGTGTGAGGATATGGGCCAGTGTTTGTTTGTGTGTGTGTGTGTGTGTGTGTGTGTGTGTGTGTGTGTGTGTGTGTGTACGTATGTGCAAGAGAAATTGTATACTAGTGTATGGGAGTGCTATATATATATACATATCATGTGTATCTATGGAGGCACAATTCTCCTATTTTCTAGGAGAAAGACAGCGCTGTGTCCACAGACGACTACGGCAAGGACCTGGCCACAGTGCAGGCCTTGCAGAGGAAGCACGAAGGTTTTGAGGTAATCCCCCGGACACACCCTAATAGCTGGTCTCTTTAGCACGCAATGTACATAGACATCCATACCTTCCCTGTACTGCAAGGAACCTTCACTCCTATTGTATTCCTTACACGGTAGATATCATGTATACATTATGCTAACACTTTCCAGTATAATGCTGCAGCAGTTGTAGTTGGAAATTGACTATAATTGGTAAAAAAAAAAAAAAATCAGTGTGGACACTTTTCTCAAAATTGACATAATGGCATATCGCAAGTAGTTTTATTCAGCAAGATGTACTGCAGTGGTGGTTGTAAATTCACATAAAATCCTGCCAATATCTATATTCCAGATATACAGTGTGTATTTTACTGTACACATACTATACATACATTTCCACTTTTATGTGTAATTATTATTGATACATTTACTATCTTTCACTGTACAATGCTACTGTATGTGTCCTCTACAGAGAGACCTTGAAGCTCTTGGTAAGAAAGTGGAGATACTGTCAAAGGAGACAAAGCGACTATGTCAAACATACCCGGATGCCGAGCAGAGAGTGAAGAGAAAAGACCAAGAGGTTTCTGCTGTCTGGAGGGATCTCCTCAACAAGACGAAGGCAAGGAAGGACAAGCTTCTCGAAGCAGAAGAATTGCAGAACTTTTTGAATGAGTTCAGGGATTTGAGGTTAGAGCGGTTGTGCAACTTCTTGACCCAATTATGCAATACTCCTTGTATTCATATCCTACTCTGTGTAGAAATGGTACATATATGGATATTTCTGTATGTGTGTATACGTACTGTGTGAAAGAGTCTGTATTGTGCAATCTGGAGTAGAGATTGTGCAACACTCCTTGCGACTCTTCCTATACTTCAAGTCACCTCACTTCTTTGCTTGCATAGCCTTGTACATATGCATGTGTTCTAGTAAAATTTCTGTAAACGCACTGCACATTTTTGGGTATTCTAGTAAATTTCTTGAACATGCACTGCACAGTCTTGAATATTCTAGTAAATTTCCTGTACACGTACTGCACAGTCTTGAATATTCTAGTAAAACCTTGATATACTCTTGTATACCTAGTTCCTGGATCAGCGATTGGTCCTCAATGATCACAAGTGAAGAGGCTGCCAAAGACCTAGCATCAGCAGAGGCCATACTAGCCAGACATGGGGAGCACAAAGCAGAGATCGATGCCAGAGAAAACACCTTCAAGACCTTCCATGAGATGGGGAAGGGACTCATCTCAAAGAAGCATTTTGCCTCTGAAGAGGTGTGCTGTGTGTGTACTTGTACAAGTGGGTGTGGCACCTCCATACAGGTGTGTGTGTGTGTGTGTGTGTGTGTGTGTGTGTGTGTGTGTGTGTGTGTGTGTGCGTGCGTGCGTGCGTGTACACGTGTGTGTGTGTGTGTGTGTGTGTGTGTACGTGTGTGTGTACGTGTGTGTGTGTGTGTGTGTTGTGTGTGTTCATGTGTGTACATTTGTGAGTGGGTGTGGCATTTACCTTGGAACAGGCGTGTCCATGAGTGAGTGTAGTATTTTATGAATTATATTGCTTAATTTACTGAATTATGAATGCTTGAACCTGAAAAATTATCCTCTCCAGCACTCATAACAGATAACAACTCTACTCCCCTGAAGTACTGTTTGTTCTCTGTGTGTAATGTATTACTTTTTATGCTCTACACATAGGTATCAGAGAAGATGGCTGCCCTAGACCAGCAACACACTGAGCTCAAGGACCTTTGGGAGAAGAGACGTGAGGAGTACGAACATTACCTGGACGTGCATCACTTCCAGAGGGACGCTGAGATGGCGGACGGGTGGATCAATGCACAGGAAGGTTTCCTCCTGGGTGAGGACTGGGGAGGATCACTGGACGACGTGGAAGAGCTGCTGAAGAGACAAGACGACTTCGAGAAGACTCTGGCAGCTCAAGAAGAGCGATTCTCTTTACTTCTAAAGGAAACCAAGGTATGTAAATGTGTAAATATACACATTTACATATGTACATATAAGTGTACACTTTGTACTTGTTGAGGTGCCTACATGCCTTTGTTTGCATGTCTGTGTTTAGAGATACATGCATGTATCTCAGTAATACACATGTATAATCTACTTGCATGCCTGTGTTTGCATGTTGAGGTACATATTATGTATTTGCATGTCGGTGTTTAGGGATACAGGCATTTTCCTTCATTAGTGAGCATATATACTTGTATACTGTGTGCATTTTGTATGGATATAATACTGTATATTAGCAATTATACATGTATTGTATGGTTGTATTAGTACTTTATACAAATACATATGTTGTAAAAATATTAAAATGGTATATATTGGCATACAAATATATATTGTATGCATAAATTTCCTATTTTATGTGTACTGATTGTCTCAAAGTGTCCTTGAACCTGTCCTGTCTCCCTCAACAGTTGGAGGAACAGGAACGCAAAGAGAAGGAGGCAGAGGAGTTGAAGAAGCAGAAGGAGCTGGTTGAGCAGGAAAGAAAGAGAAGAGAGGCTCAAAGAAGACAAGATGCTCTGAAGAAGGTCAGAGAATATTCCTTTGTTTCATGTGGTGGATTTCTTTGGAGGGCTGAAGCTTGAAGTTCACTACATAAGTGTATGAACCTTTATCAAACAGGCTGCTGAGGAGGCTAGGAAGAAGAAGGAACAAGAAGAAAGGGAGCTACAGAGAAGGAAAGAAGAGGCTGAGAAGGAGAGGATAAGAGCTCTCGAGCTGCAGAGAAAACAGGAGGTCAGAAAACATTAATGTATTTACTCCTGTGCTTGAAGACCTCCTGTAGTGACTGCTATGTCATCACTTCTGCACTTGAAGCCCTCCTAAAGTGACTACTGTGTCCTTCACCACTATGTCTTTGTGTTTCTAACCTGCTAGGACGAACTCCACAAAGCAGCCCTGCTACCCACGACTCCGCCCCCTGTGGATGTGGTGCGTGACGACAGAGAGCTTCCCCCACCCCCCTCCATTGATGGTACTTCGCCCCCTCCACCTAAGGTAGATTAACCCTGTAACAAATGTCAGTCAGTCTCAATTGTGGGAAGGTCCTATGATGTTGAATGTACATATACGGTAGGCGCCAAAATAAACTTTGCGTTCCATTCCGTCTAAACGCAACTTCGTACTTTTTGCTTACGGGAAAAAAACGAAAACGCAACGAAACGGAACTTG
>OZ026559.1:1281844-1309344 GCA_964020155.1 Chondrilla cf. caribensis | reverse complement strand
GGTTCCTTTTATTTCAGCGTATTGCCTGGGATGATTGTTCTTCAGGTGAGAAAAAAGATTAGAGGTGTTCGAACTCTTCGCAGAAACACTCTTCATACACAGTCGACATACTGGTGGGCCTTCCTCACTGGATGAACCTTCAATGCTTGGTCTGAAACCGAAGTAATTCCATACTGGAGAGACGGCATTTCTCTTCCCGACTAGGTCTTCATGATCAACTCGCTGCTCGGTAGCCATATTGGTAGATAGGCCAGTGACGTCAGCTTAAAAATGGAGGGTCTACGTGTAGCGAAACTAAGCGGCTTACTTTGAAAATCTTTGTCACGAGTTAGACCTCAAAAAGGCTGAGTGTTGATTCTTCAAAATTTCCCTGATTCTGGTGGTAATTTTCAAAATTACTAAGTTTGTGTTACAGCTGTTTGTGTTTGGTTTAGAAGTTAGTCCAATAATCGGTATATCGATTTGCTTGAAATTGGAATATAGTATCGACGGTTATGGATTAATATCGATATCGGCTACTAATATCGAAATATCGTCCAGGACTAACATACACACACACACACACACACACCCACACACACACACACACGTGCACACACACACACACACTATCTCACAGTCTTACATTTCCACCCCATGTAGGGAAGTAGCATGCCCTCTTCTGCTTGGACTGATAAGGTATGATTTCTCAATTCACATACTGAGAACACTAGTACATGCTAACATAAGTACATGATTTGCCTATAGAAATTTGTGTATGTGCTAATTTGAAGTCCCCAATTGCTTCATCACATTTCCACTATTTCTAGTAGTCTGTACTACATCACTCCATAACATGATAACACTATTAGTACTCTCACTCTGCACTCCTCCCACCTGTATAGCCTGAAGGCTCTCCTCGTCTGAGTTTTGATGAAGGAGATCGATCCAGGAAGAAAGGCTTCAAGCTCTTCGGAAGGAAACACTAGGCTATGAAAAACTGAGCTTTGTATAAGTACTTTATAGTTAATAATATTGCTGTTAGTAGTAAATAGTTATAGTAAATAACTGATCCGTTCTAGACTTTGCTCTATTGAACTAAGGGCGAAATAGCTGAGTATATTTTATTAATTAGTTTTGTAAGACTTCATAACACTGATTATAATACTGATTGTAATTATGATGATTATGCATGAGCTGGCTGGTTTTCGCTTATATATTTTTATATGCACAAGCCAAGCTTAAGGATATAATATTATATATAATATATTGTATATTAAAAATTGTGATGCATAAATGAGTGCAAAAAGGACAGTATTGCGCAGTTTTTGTAGCCAGTGTGCAATGGTGTACAGAGGCGAATTGGGTATCGAATTAGCGAATGATAGCTCTGTACATGTGCCTCGATCCTCCTTCTAGTAATTAAGCCAAAATCGATGAAATCAAAGGAAACTTTAATTTCAGCAAGTTATGAATAAATATAAATCAATAGTATAATATCATATTAAGTTAAGTACATATTTTTGGTCAGAACAAATAGAGTCTACCTACAAACTAGTAAGATAGCAGTAATGTTACAGTTATTATTCTACGGTTCCTAAGCTCTCTTTGGATACCAAGAGTAGCGTATTCGGCCGATAATCGGTTTGAGCTGTAAAAATTCCAAAACTGTGTTCCACTTTTGGTACACACGGAGGGATAAAGAGTTAAATTAATTGTCATGGAGAAGTATAACTGCAGATCAAAACAGTCTGATATCTTTTGACAATACTCTTTCTGGCTGTTATAATAATCAAAACAATTCACACATACATACAGCCATATTGCATTCACTAATAAAAATTAATATCTAGTTATGCACATGTACACATTCATCGAGTATATAAAATTACATGTAGCTATTGCTATTGAAATAATATCACAAGTGCAAAATTTTCTACTGTAATTTCAATTATTATTGCAACATGGAATAATAAATAAACTGCTTTTTACACTTGTAGTTATACAATATTGTTAGAATATATGTAAAAGTGAGGTTGCATTTTGATGACCTCTTGTTCAAAGTGTATTACCTTTCTCATGTAATCACACTTCATGTGTGCCCAGGGCATCTGACATGCATGTGGATAGGGAGGTACTTCATGCCACAGGGAGAACATACTGCTTGCCATCATGTTGCAGCTGATGTTATCCTCTCTGGTATAGTTAAGTTGGCAAACATCGAGGAATTTACCATCTATGATGGTAGGGGGCTGACTGGCTACTCAGGAGGTCCAGATTTCAGAGCCGTGAGCCATTATGTCTGTCACACCAAGCATCACAGGCACCAGTCACCGATTCAGAAGGCCTTTGTGACTAGACAGCTACTTGGGAATCCCAAGAATCACGGATTTCGCCAATCTACACCTACAGTGAAGGACAAAAGGAAATCAATTTCACATGTAACTTAAGACACATGCATGTAAGTGGTATTAATTTTTAGCAGTAATCAAAAGGTTATGGGTACTGTAAAAAGTGATAATAAAACATATTGAATACAACATGCAAGTAGAGATGTCTAGTGGGTATTTACCAAAAAAGTCAGAGATAGTCGAACTTTCACATCGGCGATCAACAGAGTTAGACAAGACACACGTTAAACAGCAGCATCCTCAACACGACGACAAGAGTCACCGCCCGGGCCGAGATAGGACGCCCAAACTCTTTCTGAGAACACTCGGGCCCAAACCATTTCCGAGAACACTCCAATGACCCGACGACTCACAGAAGACCGAGACGTGTGAACTCCATGCGTGACTTATCCAGCGAACCGAAGAAGGAATGGGTAGAACAGCTAAGTTGTAGTAACCACGCTTGCTCTCGGGACACCCCCTCCAATTCGGAACCTCTGCAGCTTCCGCAGCACGGGTTACGTACGTATAATATACTCACGAAGAAAATGGAGTCGTCAGCAGCTTCTATATATCGAGATTTGCACTTCCGTTTTCAAGAAACTGAAAATTGATTGGACAGTCTCCGTATACCAACTTTCGAAGTGTATAACAAGTTAGTTAGTTCGTTAGAAGGTGTCCCACTGTAATAAGTTAGTTAGTTAGAAGGTGTCCCACTGTAATCATAATACCAAGTCGTGGACGGACATCTTATTATCCCGCCGAATATAGTATACCAGTTTATTGTAAATTATAGGGATGTCCCCATTCGCCCTTCCTGTTGGGATGACCCTTATTACCAGAACAGGAGCTTTCTTCTTCCTCATCAATGGTCCCGAGATAATGAGCAAGATGCCGGGCAAGAGAGTCCAAGTTATAGAATAACTTGAGAACAAATGTATGTGGGGTAAGTATATTATGTTGAGTTGTTGGTGTTTGCGTTATACCTCTTGTTTGTCATGCTTACTTGAAATCCAATGACTCTCTCAATGGATGACACATTGTGACCAGCCATTTTGTCCACTATAGAGGTTGTCCACTCTTCAGAGGTGAAAATGTATGAATACCATAAGAAAGTCCATTTGCCTCAAAGACCCTTTGTATGGAGGTAATTTCTATGTACTGTGTGTTCCTATAATTCAGAGTTAAACATTCCTTCAATAGAGTAAGACAAGACATCATATTATGTCCATTCACCTTCATATGTGTAGTGTACCTCATCATAACTGTTGTTGGGAAAATCCTTTCGGATTCAGGAGTGTTTAAAAACACATTCCGGTGAAGAGAGTTCTTCATCTGAACATTTCAACCCTGTGGGTCGTCTTCAGCAGGAACAAGAACTCTCTTCACCAGATTGCGTTTTTAAAAGCTCCTGAATCCGAAAGGATTTTTCCAACAACAGTTGGAAACTTCACAGTCCAAAATCCCTATTTGATTACCTCATCCCATACTTACCCCACCTCCTGAGTGGGACAGTATGGGATGAGGTATAACTGGGAAGCATGCATATATATACTACCCCTGCTCATGCTGTTCCATCACATGTTGTGCACACATGGAGTGATTTGTGTGTGCAGTATTGAACATGATCAGTAATGGGCGCACATCTCATTATTCTTACCACAACTCTTCCTCAAAGTATAGAAACAAGCCATTTGCATGCAATTTATCTGAAAACCCAAATATCACTGAGTAACAATCTTGTGAACTTACCTGAATATTTTGCATGCAATTTTGATTTGTATACTTGCATGCTGTATGTGATATCATTAGATACGTACATGTACGTACACTACAGTATATTTACACTATCTTCTCAACCAGTGCTTTGAACTGATGGTTCAGACCAGGATTGTTTGGTTATTATGTACATTTTGATTTTACAAGCAATCATGCTAGTGTATATACTGGTAGGTACTGATGGTTGCAGTTTCATCACATTGGGGTGCCCCATCCAAGTGAACACCTCATCACATGCCCTGCAATGACACTCATAGCCTGTTGGAGGTCATTGTTTATCTAAACTGCAAACTCATCACCACCGATTCCCTGTTGTTCCTGTACAGGCAGCTTGAATCGTAATAATTATTCACCACCAGGTTCTCACACCATAACAAAACATGCATATATGGTTGCACCAAATCTCAGGAGATTACCCACATAGGAAGGGATGGGCACAATAATGATCTTAACCTTGTAAAGGTGGTAGGCACTTGTAGGGTATACTCAGAGCCTCTATACTTACATATAAACCATTGGTTATGCAGTATTTCTGTAATATACACATATACAACTGGCATTATTACTACAGTACTAATACTCAAAATGCAACAAATGTATCCTAGGTGACAATCTCAGTTGTTTCTGCTCTGGAACATGCTTCTACTCCTGTCATGTGGAGTTCCTCTTCTTCCTCACAATAGTAATCCACCATGTTGTCTGGTGTTGTGTTTGTAAAGAGGTTCAGGCCTAGGTCGTTGGATGCCAATATTGTACATGTGAATGATTCTGAAGTGGCATTATTATAAGGTAGTGGTTGTGTGGTGTCCCATTTAGAAGTTCCTGAAAGACCTGTCACTAGTTCTGCCTGGTTCTGTAGCATAACTGACCTCAGTCTGTGCATATCTGAGGTAGAAACTGCCAGCTCATTACCTCTGGTGTAGAGTTCCGGTGGCACTGTTATCCTACTGGACACAACCTTTTCTTCTCTCAAGCAGTCCCTTCTCTGTGAGGTGTCCTCTGTACACTGGGTTGGTTCAGTGCTCTCTGGAGCTGTACTGGCACTGGAGGTTTCTTTATAACTACTATTCTGGGACCCTGAGGTCATTTTAGAATCAGCGTGTTGATAGATCTGGAAGAAAACAAATTTCTGTAGCAGTTACTGTTGAGTGAGTACCCTTTGACTGCAACTCTGATCCTTCACTAGACTGACTACAGGCGAAGCTGGGATCATTTTTGTACATTATATAATTATATTCATGATCATGAATGTAATTATACATGGATGTAGTCATGGAGATAGTATCTGTAACACTAGTTAACACCGCATATTGTGAAATGGTGATAAGTACCGTATAGCGGGAAAGTTTCGCGGGGTAAAACTTTCGCGAATCGCTCAATTTCTAGTCTAACTAGTTAGACCGCCTCCTGCCCTGATTCGAAACGCCTTTCGGGCGGGAGACGGTCTAACACATATAGCGATTAGTTCACACCTCGGCATTAAGAGGTGTGACTTTTGGGTTCATCGTCTCACTGCAATGAACGGTTCCGGTGAAAAGATTTGACGCAGATTTATAAACAATTCTGTAGACTTTGTAAGGAGCCATTTGGCTCCAAAAGTAAATATAAGTTATTTTCTTTTCTTTCAAGGTAAAGCTTCGAAAATGATCGATTTACCGTGTCCAGTTGGCAGGCAAACGACGGTATCTTGTCCCGAAAATACACTAACTATTGACGCGTTCTGTTCTTTAGACAATACGATGTTTTATCGCTTGATCCTCGATAAGGCGAAAGGCAGTTCATCTCAACCATAGACGATCATAATGTACTGTGTGTACACCTTCACACTACGGTCACTTCCGTTACCCATCTCATTAATCAAAAATTCTTTGCCCAGAATTCTGGGCAAAGAACTTCTGATTCGCTGAAAGTCACGCGCCAGAGGTGTGAACTAATCGCTATATGTGTTAGACCGTCTCCCACCCGAAACGCCCAAAGGGCGTTTCGAATCAGGGCAGGAGGCGGTCTAACTAGTTAGACTACTCAATTTCGCGACAAAAAGTTTCGCGTTTTAAACGCCTATAGCGTTAATTGAGTGTCAGACGATTACGTCATCGAGTGTTCACGAATAAAACTTTCGCGAACACCTGTTTCTTCGCGAAATTCGCGAAACTTTTAGTCCGCGAAACTTTCCCGCTATACGTATCTTAGCCTCCATTCTAGTCCATATCATAACACTATCATAACACCATTATATCGTGGACGGAACAAATTACATGAGACTACCCACATATGGAAAATGGGCACAATAATGAAGTTAACCTTGCAGAAGTGGTAAACACTTGTAGTAGGGTAGATCCAACAATGGAAGTGTACTAGATAATAGAGTATACGTAGTTTTTATTATTGTTTTCATTTCGACTCCCAGTATGTAACGCTCGACCGATATACGTATATATATATATATAATATATCGCAAATTCAATGTAATTCACTAGCCAAATAATTTTTACACCAAACGTTTCGACAGCTGACTGCTGTCTTCTTCAGTGGTATGGAATACAGGGTGTGAGTGCGTCTTTTATGCGTGTGGTGACAGGTGGTGATAAGATGACGTGTGAATAATAATAAGGCGGGTGGTGAAATGATGTAAGAATAATAATAAGTACTGGGGGACTAAAATAGTTGTTGGTATGTGGTGGGTAATGTTCCAAGTTCTCTGTTTAATGTGTGTGGTTCTTTCTGGATCATCCATGATTCTAATAGGCATCTTCTTGAGGTATTTTGACTTGTTCCTAAAATTTCTGTTTGGGACCAGTCTACAGTGTGACCTGTCTGACATGTATGTTCTGCTAGGGCTGATGTCAATGTATTCTTATCTTTTACTGCCTTCTTATGTTCCTTTAGTCTCTGTCCTAAGGTTCGTCCAGTCTGGCCTATGTATGTTTGTGGGCAATCACTACATGGGATCTGGTACACTACTCCTGCTTTATCTTCTTTAGGGATGGGATCTTTGGGGTGAACTATCAGATGTCTAAGGGTATTTATGGGCTGGAAGGTTGTTTTTATTCCTAGGGGGGTGAGGATACGTCGGATTGCTTCAGATGTGTTCTTTACATAGGGGATGGTAACGAAGGTGGGGTTGGAGGAGGTTTCATCTTGGCTGGGCTGTGCTTGGGTCAATTGTTGTGGGTTCTCGATTAGATTCCTAGGGTATCCATTCATCTCGAGGGCCTGGGCTACTCTTACTTCTTCTTCATCTATGGCAGAGGGTGAGGACGGGAGGTTGTGGGCTCGGTGGTTTAAAGTTCTTATTACAGCTAACTTGTGTGCAATGGGATGATTGGAATGGAAATCTAGGTATTTATCTGTGTGGGTGGGTTTCCTATAAACTGTGGTGTTTAGGGTCTTATCAGGGCTATGGGAAACAAGTACATCTAAAAAGGCTAGTTTTGATTCAGATTCTTTCTCTATTGTAAATTGTATTGTCTCTTCTATGGAATTGATGTGGTGGTGGAACTTATCTACTTCTTGAGTTTTGAGGACACAAAAGGTATCATCTACATAACGCTTCCAGAACTTAGGTGGATGGGGGTAAGTGGCAAGGGCTCTAGATTCTATATCCTCCATTACTAGGTCTGCAACTACGACTGACACTGGGGATCCCATTGCGGTGCCATGGATCTGTTGGTAGAATGTTTCACGGAAAGCGAAAAAGGTGGCATCTAGGCATAGTTCTAGAAGGGACACTATTTCATTAGGGGTCAAGGAGGTTCGGTTGGATAGGCTGGTGTCATCTTGGAGACGCTGATGAGCTACTTTGGTGGCTAACTGGGTTGGTATCTTTGTAAAAAGGGATACTACATCAAAGGACACGAGGAGTTCATCTATTTCTACTGTCTGTGAGGTGATAAATTTGGCAAAATCAAAGGAATTGCGGACATGGTGTTCTGTTTTACCTACTAAAGGGGACAGGATGTCAACTAGGTGTTTGGAGAGGGCATATGTAGGAGATGTCACGAAGGAAACTATAGGCCTAAGGGGGACTTCTGGTTTATGAATCTTGGGTAGGGCATAGAGTAAGGGTATGTGACCAGCTGAGCTACGTAGTTTGTTATACCGGGATTTAGAGAGGTGGCCTGATCTGTGTAGGTCTAAAAGGATGGAGTTCATCTTTCTCTGAAGTGAAGGGGTAGGGTCTTTGGGGAGTGGTTTATAGGTGGCGGTATCTGACAACATGCTCGTTACTTTATTGTCGTAAGACTCTCTATCCATAACTACAGTGGCACGGCCTTTATCGGCAGGGAGTATCATGAGACTGGTATCTTTCTGTAACTGGCTAAGGGCTTTGGTTTCTTCCGGGTAGAGGTTAGTGGTTGTTTTCTTAGCTTTATTGAGGGCACCTATGACCTGTGACCCAGTACTTATTATTATTCTTACATCATTTCACCACCCGCCTTATTATTATTCACACGTCATCTTATCACCACCTGTCACCACACGCATAAAAGACGCACTCACACCCTGTATTCCATACCACTGAAGAAGACAGCAGTCAGCTGTCGAAACGTTTGGTGTAAAAATTATTTGGCTAGTGAATTACATTGAATTTGCGATATATGACTACACCTAGCCGTTCAACCATTTTCGCATATATATAATATGTGTTCCTACGCGTAACAGAATAAAATTCGTGCGCAGAAGCTCCGCTGAACGTAATACCTTCAGCAAAGGTTCTTCATAACCTACCAAAGACGCCCAAGTAATTCGAGTGCGGGGGCTGCAGCCCCACAAGTTTTTGAACTCAAATTACTTGTTGCATTTGTATACTCGGAGCCTCTATATACTAACATGTAAACCATTGTTATATGCAGTATTTCTGTAATATACACATATACAACTTGCATTATTACTAGTACTATAATACTCAAAATGTAACAAATGTATCCTAGGTGACAATCTCAGTTGGGACTGCCCGATTATAGTTGACAGGAATGCAGGAACATTAACATTCCTATTCTGAGACTCACACCATAACAAAAGAAACTCAAATTAAGGTCATCCATATCTGTTGGACAGATATGGATGACCGCTATGCATATGAAATGCTGTTGTAATGTGACATGTGTGAGTAGAGGTTGCAGACTTGAGGTTCCTCAATTGCAAATTGCCTAATATGTTATTACTTGCACTGTTGTAGTCATTCCTCACCTACCTATTAACTATGTCAGCAACTTGAAGCATTTAAAATATTTTCCTTATCGTGTTACCCTGCCACTCCCCCTTAGGGGAAGGATGGTTAGTGCATGGTGATCAAATATTTACACAGATGTATGGGTTATTCTGTATGGTGTTTACCTACCTCACTCTACATCACATTTGAGGTCACCTTCCTCAATTATGGTAGCCTTCATGTTGCTACTGCTTTAAGTGTGTTCAAACCTCGAAGTGACTCCTCCATAATAATAATGTATGTGTGTGTGTGTGTGTGTGTGTGTGTGTGTGTGTGTGTGTGTGTGTGTGTGTGTGTGTGTGTGTGTGTGTGTGTGTGTGTGTGTGTGTGTGTGTGTGTGTGTGTGTGTGTGTGTGTGTGTGTGTGTGTGTGTGTGTGTGTGTGTGTGTGTGTGTGTGTGTGTGTGTGTGTGTGTGTGTGTGTGTGTGTGTGTGTGTGTGTGTGTGTGTGTGTGTGTGTGTGTGTGTGTGTGTGTGTGTGTGTGTGTGTGTGTGTGTGTGTGTGTGTGTGTGTGTGTGTGTGTGTGTGTGTGTGTGTGTGTGTGTGTGTGTGTGTGTGTGTGTGTGTGTGTGTGTGTGTGTGTGTGTGTGTGTGTGTGTGTGTGTGTGTGTGTGTGTGTGTGTGTGTGTGTGTGTGTGTGTGTGTGTGTGTGTGTGTGTGTGTGTGTGTGTGTGTGTGTGTGTGTGTGTGTGTGTGTGTGTGTGTGTGTGTGTGTGTGTGTGTGTGTGTGTGTGTGTGTGTGTGTGTGTGTGTACATACATATGTAGATGTATGCTATATGTAATATCTTTAGATATTATATCGCATGATAATAGATTATCCCCCTCTTAACTAGGAGCTTGAGTTGAAAATTTAGACCAGTGTATGGTTTGGTCAGTATGTTTCAATTGTTCATGAACTCCCACAAGCTCTTTAGTGACATTTATAACCTGTCTGAGATCATTGTATGTAAAACTGCACTCTGTCTGTGTCTGTCTCTGATCACATGCAAGGAAAGGTGAAACCCTACATATTATGTCTAAAGTGGAACCTTATGTCTAACACCTAGTTATCATCCTGTCCCTACTGATAACACATAAACACAATTATAAATGCTGAATTGTGAACTGAATTGTGAACTGACAAGACATTTGTTGCATGCATGAGAGATGTCTCCCAGATGCCTGTTGATACTAGTAAGAGTGGTGGGCTGTTGATACTGGTGAGAGTGGTGGGCTGTTGATACTAGTAAGAGTGGTGGGCTGTTGATACTGGTGAGAGTGGTGGGCTGTTGATACTGGTGAGAGTGGTGGGCTGTTGATACTGGTGAGAGTGGTGGGCTGTTGATACTGGTGAGAGTGGTGGGCTGTTGATACTGGTGAGAGTGGTGGGCTGTTGATACTGGTGAGAGTGGTGGGCTGTTGATACTGGTGAGAGTGGTGGTCTGGTTTGGTTTGATGTTGTAAACACAAGCAGTACTGTATCTGCTGGTGAGTGTTGATAACTTTATAGAAGACAGCATCATTGTGTGTCCGTGCACTGTGTCGACTCCATAATAATCCGGAATAATGAATATAATTATATTATACTTCTTTTGTAGGCAATGGAATCTTTACTCTTTTGTGTGGATTGGTTCATGAGTGCTTTTAGGAGGTGAGAGCACAGACACTGTGTGTGTGTGTGTGTGTGTGTGTGTGTGTGTGTGTGTGCGTGTGTGTGTGTGAGATGTGACGATGGTCCTGTGTCTTGAGAGTTTGGGGCATCTTTCTCTTTGAATTTTATATATCTACAAATATACAAATATTATCTTATATTAATGTGTAAGTACAAGTTGTAGGGTTGTCATGGTTATCTGAAAATGTCTTCTCCCAGGTGTGAAAGTACATTGTCATCCCTGTACTAGAGATCTCGTCATCCTTGTACTAGAGATCTCATCATCCTTGTACTAGAGATCTCGTCATCCCTGTACTAGAAATCTCGTCATCCCTGTACTAGAGATCTCGTCATCCCTGTACTAGAGATCTCGTCATCCCTGTACTAGTGAGATCTCGTCATCCCTGTACTAGAGATCTCGTCATCCCTGTACTAGAGATCTCGTCATCCCTGTACTAGTGCGATCTCGTCATCCCTGTACTAGAGATCTTGTCATCCCTGTACTAGAGATCTCGTCATCCCTGTACTAGAGATCTCGTCATCCCTTTACTAGTGCGATCTCAGGATTTGTAAAATTTATTTTAACAGCATTCATATGTTCTGGAAGGAAGGGTGATTATCACACATACACCTGTGTTTATCCATATCATAACAACCAATTACAGGTTAATGCATGTATTTAATAATCACCCCAGTATCAACAATCACCCATTCTTTTGCCTAACCATGATCATATTCAGTCACACTTGAGCTGGGAGTACCTGTTAACATGCAATAATGTCTTACAGTTGTCAAAGATGCTGGTAGTATATGTATATCTCTCCTTGATGAACTCCCATACAATTAGGAATGTTATACCTTATATTATATATTAAATGGAATGCTGTTGTAATGTGACATGTGTGAGTATGCGTAGAGGTTACAGACTTGAGGTTCCCCAAATGCAAGGTTAATTTAATGGTGTAATTGGACAGTCATCAAGAAGCCTTATTGTACGTGTGTGTGTCCAGGTTTGGAAATCCTTGTCATTACTTGCGGTGACATCAAGAAGCCTTATGTGTCATTACTTGCACTGTTGCAGTCATTCCTTATCTACGTACCTATTAACTATGTCAGCAACCTAAAAACATTTAAATTTTTTTCTTTATTGTGTTACCCTGCCACTCCCCCCCCCTTTAGGGGAAGGATGGTTAGTGCATGGCGATCAAATATTTACACTGATCATGTATGGGTTATTCTATAATATGGTGTTTACCTACCTCACTCTACATCACATTTGAGGTCACCTTCAGAGTGACCACAGTTATGGTAGCCTTCATGTTGCTACTGCTTTAAGTGTGTTTACCCTCAGCTTGACTACTCCTTATAGTATGGTATAATGCATATTATACAATACGTACGTATGTACATGTACTTACATGTACGTATGCTGTATGTAATATCTTTTGATATGCCTATAGTATAATATATTATCTCCCTCTGATTCGGACCAGTATTGTTGGGTAGTTAGTATGTTTCAATTGTTCATGAACTCCCACAAGCACTGTAGTCACCCTCATAACCTGTCTGAAGTGTGTCTATGTAAACACTGCTGCACTGACATAACTTCGACTGCCACAATTGTTTATCAACTCCCTCAAGCTCCTGACACACATGATCTGTCTGAGGTTATTGTATGTAAACACTGCACTGACCTCTTAGTGATGACATGTGAGTACAGTTGCAATCTTTGCATTCATGAAAGGGAATCAGATGACACCATGGATATTATGGAGTGTACCACATTAATAATAACGTGGTAAGCACTGTAGGCTCTAACATTGAAAGTGCATATCAGCTATTGCATTCGTATACTCAGATTCTCCATACTTATATACGCATATCTATTGCACAGTGTGTGCAACTGGCATTATCATGTACTATTACTCAAAATGAAACAATAGTCAAAATACATAATTATTCATTGTACTGTAGGAATAAATGTGAACGCAATTATAATATGCTAAATTGTGAACTGACAAGACATTTGTTATATTACATGATTGATGTCTCCCAGGTAACAATCTCAGTTGTTTCTACTGTGGAGGAAGCTTCTACTCCTGTCATTTGGAGTTCCTCCTCTTCCTCACAATAGTAATCCACCAGGTTGTCTTGTGCTATGTTTGTAAAGAGGTTCAGGCCTAGGTCGTTGGATGCCAATATTGTACATGTGAAGGATTCTGAAGCGATATTAACCTGTGGTCGTGTGGTGTCCCATGTAGAACTTCCTGAAAGACCTGTCACTAGTTCTGCCTGGTTCTGTAGCATAACTGACCTCAGTCTGTGCATATCTGAGGTAGAAACTGCCAGCTCATTACCTCTGGTGTAGAGCTCTGGTGGCACTGTTATCCTACTGGACACAACCCTTTCTTCTCTCAAGCAGTCCCTTCTCTGTGAGGTGTCCTCTGTACACTGGGTTGGTTCAGTGCTCTCTGGAGCAGTACTGGCACTGGGGGGTTCTTCATAACTACTATTCTGGGGCTCTGAGATCATTTAGAATCTGTGGGTTGATACGTAGATCCGGAAGAAAACAAATTACTCTCAAACCCTTTTAACTCGCTTCGATATGTGCGGTACGCAGAGTGAAGCTGTATACAGGAATCAACAGAATAATGAGATCTGTCAGTTCAGTTAATTATATTACAGTTTTTCTGGATGAAGCCTGGTTCACAGCAGCTCTTATCCAATCATAATAGACTGACGCTGGGATCAATTTTTTGTACATTATTATAATCATATTCATGATCATGAACCTAACTTAATAACCTAACCTAATGAATGTAATTATCCAGCAGGGTGGAACTAATTAGGTATGTGCAATATATGCCATTTTGGGCTGAACTGTACCAACCAGGATGCTTACCAAGCAAGTTGAAAACTCAGTAACACACAGATGCACTTGTATGTATTCTTATCATGTGTTAGGATGTTCCATGTAACACCAAAGGCAATCCCAGCCCATAGGGAATTAATGTATCTAATATACACCCACCAGCTATATAGGTACATTCCAATATACCACCACCTAGCGATGAGCAGGAGATATTAGGGAATGTTATAATGAAAACATACCAGCATATTCGTTTGTTTACATACCAGCGTATATGTCCACAATGGTTTATCTCCTGCTCATCACTAGGTAAGCTTCCCCATGTTCATATGATTGTGGGAAGTTTCTCACACGAATGTGGGGAATCAGCTGACTTGGCAGCAATCAAAGTTTAGCAATCAAAGTTTCACTACCTTACATGGACTGATCTATCCCATAATGGAGCTGTAGTGGATAGGATGTCCTCCATTGTTGAGTCTCAGGTCCGTAGCTTGGAAATTCTCTGTGTCACACATAGTTCATTCCTACAATACCAGAGAATCTTGGGTCCAATGTGTCTATACTATGTGTGTGGACATGTGTGTGCAGTACAGTAAGGTACCACCACATTCCAGGCATACACCTTGTGTGTGTGTGTGTGTGTGTGTGTGTGTGTGTGTGTGTGTGTGTGTGTGTGTGTGTGTGAGTGTGTATACATATGTGCAAGAGAAATTGTATGCTAGTGTATGGGTGTGCTATATATCCATATCATGTACATCTAATATTCTATGGAGGCAAAATTCTCTTATTTTCTAGGAGAAAGACAGCGCTGTGTCAACTGACGACTATGGCAAGGACCTTGCAGAGGAAGCACAAAGGTTTTGAGGTAAACCCCTGGCCACACCATAGTAGTTGGTCTCTTCAGCACAAATGTACCTAGGCATCCATACCATCCCCATACTGCAGGGAGCCTTCACTCCTATTACATATATCATTCACACCTATACTAGGTGCCTTGTAAAGTAGCTTCTAGCTAAAGGCCTTCCCAGTTTAAATAAGCTCTTTAATCTTAAACTTCACACCTAGCATATCATGCATTCAAATTATGTTTATATTATACGTACTTTCCAGTATAATGCTGCAGTAGTTGTAGTTGGAAATTGACAATAATTGGTGATAAGCCAGTTCTGACGCACCACACAGTCTTGCATATTTTAGTAAATGTCCTGTACATGCACTGCACAGTCTTGAATATTCTAGTAAATTTCCTGTACACATACTGCACAGTCTTAGATTTTCTCGTGAAATTCCTGTACACATACTGTACAGCCTAGGATTTCTGGTGAAATTCCTGTACACATACTGTACAGCCTAGGATTTCTGGTGAAATTCCTGTACACATACTGTACAGCCTTGGATTTCTGGTGAAATTCCTGTACACATACTGTACAGCCTAGGATTTCTGGTGAAATTCCTGTACACATACTGTACAGCCTTGGATATTCTACGTAGTAAAACTTTGATATACTCTTGTATATCTAGTTCCTGGATCAGCGATTGGTCCTTGTGTGTGTGTGTGTGTGTGTGTGTGTGTGTGTGTGTGTGTGTGTGTGTGTGCGTGTGCGTTGCGTGCGTGCGTGTGTATGTGTGTGTGTGTGTGTGTGCATGTGCGTGTGCGTGCGTGCGTGTGTGTAGCATATTATCTTGGGAAATGTGTGTGTTGTGGTTGACTTTGTGTGACAGCTTACCTTAGGAGAGGTATGCATTATAATTATTGTGCAGTATAGCACAATCTCTAACTTTCAGAGATTCATTCTCTTGTCTCTGAATTATGACTGCTTGAACCTAAAAAATCATCCTCTCCAGCACTCATAACAGAAAAACAACTTCCTCCACTCCCCTGAAGTACTGTTTGTTCTCTGTGTGTAATGTATTACTTTATACTGCTCTACACATAGGTATCGGAGAAGATGGCTGCCCTTGACCAGCAGCACTCTGAGCTCAAGGACCTTTGGGAGAAGAGACGTGAGGAGTACGAACACTACCTGGACATGCATCACTTCCAGAGGGACGCTGAGATGGCGGACGGGTGGATCAACGCACAGGAAGGATTCCTCCTGGGTGAGGACTGGGGAGGATCACTGGACGACGTGGAAGAGTTGCTGAAGAGACAAGACGACTTCGAGAAGACTCTGGCAGCTCAAGAAGAGCGATTCTCTTTACTTCTGAAGGAAACCAAGGTATATAAATGTGTACATACGTATACCTACACTTTGTACTTCTTGAGGTGCCTGCATGTCTTTGTTTGCATGTCTGTGTTTAGGGATACATGCATGGGTCTCAGTAATATACATGTATAGTATGCATGCCTGTGTTTTGCATGTTGAGGTACATATTATGTATTTGCATGTCGGTGTTTAGGGATACAGGCATTTTCCTTCATTAGTGAGCATATATACTTGTATACTGTGTGCATTTTGTATGGATATAATACTGTATATTAGCATATTGTACATGTATTGTATGGTTGTATTAGTACTGTATACAAATATGCATGTTGTAATTATTATAATTGTGTATACGTATCAGCATACAAATATTTCTTGTATGTATAAATTTCCTATTTTATGTGTAGTGAGTGTCTCAAAGTGTCCTTGATCTTTTCCTGTCTCCCTTAACAGTTGGAGGAACAAGAACGCAAAGAGAAGGAGGCAGAGGAGATGAAGAAGCAGAAGGAGATGGTTGAGCAGGAAAGAAAGAGAAGAGAAGCTCAAAGAAGACAAGATGCTCTGAAGAAGGTCAGAGAAATATTCTTTTGTTTCATGTGGTGTATTTCTTTGGAGGGCTGAAGCTTGAAGCTCAATACATAAGTGCATGAACCTTTTTCAAACAGGCTGCTGAGGAGGCTAGGAAGAAGAAGGAACAAGAAGAAAGGGAGCTACAGAGAAGGAAAGAAGAGGCTGAGAAGGAGAGGATAAGAGCTCTCGAGCTGCAGAGAAAACAGGAGGTCAGAAAACATTAGTGTATTCACTCCTGTGCTTGAAGCCCTCCTGTAGTGACTGCTATGTCTTCACTCCTGTGCTTGAACTACCGGTATTCCTGTAGTGACTGATACGTATGTCCTCACTCCTGTGCTTGAACTATTCCTGTAGTGGCTACTGTATCTTCACTACTGTGCTTGAACTATTTTTGTAGTGGCTGCTATGTCATCACTTCTGCACTTGAAGCCCTCCTAAAGTGACTACTGTGTCCTTCACTGCTATGTCTTTGTGTTTTTCATCTTCTAGGATGAACTCCACAAAGCAGCCCTGCTACCTACAACTCCGCCCCCTGTGGATGTGGTGCGTGACGACAGAGAGCTTCCCCCACCCCCCTCCATTGATGGTACTTCACCCCCTCCACCTAAGGTAGATTAACCCTGTAACAAAGTCAGTCAGTATCAATTGTGAGAAGGTCCTATGATGTTGAATGTACATAGAGTAATATAGTACAGAAATTCCCTGGCCTGGGAAGTATAATATTATAATTGGTACTCTTGGTACTGAGATGGTCCCATTGCAAAAAAATTCCCATTACTGAGGATGTCTTAATACCGAGGTGGTCTCGTTACTGAGGAGGTCTTAATACTGAGGTGGTCCTATTACTGAGGTGGTCCTATTACTGAGGTAGTCCTATAACTGAGGTGGTCCTATTACCGAGGTGGTCCTATTACTGAGGTGGTTATATTTCTGAGGTGGTCCTATTACTGAGGGAGTCCTATTACCTAGATGACCTCATTGCTAAGGTAGTCTACAAGTGTGACTCTACTGTACTGTGTGCTGTCTTGCAGAGCTCTTACAAAGCTCCAGTGAAGGATGTTTCAAAGGATGGATACCTCCAGCGCAAGAATGAGCTGGATGAAGGAGGGAGGAAGGCCGCCAATCGCTCCTGGAAAGCTTACTATGTCCAACTGAATGGAACTCACATCAGCTTTTATAAGGACAAGGCTGACTTCGATATGGTGTGTGTGTGTGTGTGTGTATGTGTGTGTGTGTGTGTGTGTGTGTGTGTGTGCGTGTGCATGTGTGTGTGTGTGTGTGTGTGTGTGTGTGTGTGTGTGTGTGTGTGTGTGTGTGTGTGTGTGCATGTTGTGTGTGTGTGTGTGTGTGTGTGTGTGTGTGTGTGTGTGTGTGTGTGTGTGTGTGTGTGAGCATGTGTGTGTGTGTTTGTGCATGCGTGTGTGTGTGTGTGTGTGTGTGCATGTTGTGTGTGTGTGTGTGTGTGTGTGTGTGTGTGTGTGTGTGTGTGTGTGTGTGTGTGTGTGTGTGTGTGTGTGTGAGCATGTGTGTGTGTGTTTGTGCATGCGTGTGTGTGTGTGTGTGTGTGTGTGTGCATGCATGCATGCATGTCCATTTGTGCACATGTACATATAGGAATGGGTGTCTTTGTGTCAGAATGTGTTTGTCATGTACAAAAGAAGTCATTGGGAGTGTGCATATATCCACATTACATATACCATACTTGGTGGATATGTGAACACAAGCACACTCTCTCTCCTCTGTCACATCCAGTTCATGCCTGCTTGTCCTGATATCAACGTGACTCATGGAATGTGTGAGGTGGCCAAGGACTATACCAAGAAGAAGCACACACTCAGACTTAGGTGGGTGGGTGTACGTGTGTGTGTGTGTGTGTGCGTGTGTGTGTATGATGTGTGTGCGGGGGGTGGGTATACGTGTATGTGTATGTGTACTCCCCCATAAGAACACCCCGCTATGTAATAGTAAAATAATACGCTCATATACAGTACAGAAATGCACCATACATACTTATCCTGACATTGTAGTAACGTATGTACATTTGAATGTTGCATGTGTGTTCATATTATTATTTTTTCACATCATACATTAATTCTAAAGTGAATTCTCATATCCACCACCACTTTATCCACCAAACTTTTTATCCCCCATAATTCCCAAATGCCAATTTAATATACATTCAGTAGTGTATATCCAGCTAATTTGCCATACTTATTAATTTGTCTCACTTTTCAACACAAGATGTAGCAGATTAGTGAGGATTTACTGCAAATGTGCTGCCATCTGATCCTTGTCCCCTGCACCTCCTCTGTAGATTACCTTCAGGAGCGGAATATCTCTTCTCTGCTAAAGACGATAACGAGCTATTGTCTTGGGTTGCTGCGATAAATGCTGCAATTGAAAAATGTGAGTGGGCGTGGTTAATTGAAAGTGGGTGTGGTGTGGCGAGTACAACAAAACCTGAACATAAAGACCACCCAAAGGACCCGAAATTGGTGATCACAGAGGTGTTTCACTGTGGTTGAATTCACATAGTGGACAATTCAATAGTGGTCACTTAGGACAGGTGGTCTTTATAGCAGGTTCCATGGTACATGTGGTTGAATGTGAGTGGGTGCGAGTGAATGTAATGCTTTTCGATATTGCTAATTATTTCACATTGTTCCCCTGTCATATTTCAATTCCAATTTTATCTGGAAATGGAAATCAAGCTGGAGGATCAGGTGAGATTGTAGTAGAGCACAAAATGTAATAAGTTTGAATCCACAATGTCATGCATGTAGCCACACTGGTACGCAAGCACATACGTATGCACATATACAACACACTCACATACACAATAGGAAAAAAAAATGATATATCTTGATACCGATGTGCTAGCTATGATGCTTGTAATATCTCTTGTTGTAGAGCTATTTCCAGGAAAGTTGGTATCACCGGTTCTTGATCCAGGAGAGGTGCCTTCTGTTCCTCTGTCCCCTCCACCAACATTTGATCTAGTGAGTTTTTGTAATTATTTAACATTAAACATTTCCAGCATTTATGCATATACATAGATGTAAACTCACACACATGATACAACTGGAAAATATGTATACACACACACACACACGTACACACACACACACACCACACACACACACACACACACACACACACATGTACACACACACACACACACGCACACACACACACACGCACACACACACGCACGCACGCACGCACGCACGCACACACACACACACACACACACACTATCTCACAGTCTTACATTTCCACCCCATGTAGGGAAGTAGCATGCCCTCTTCTGCTTGGACTGATAAGGTATGATCTCTCAATTCACATTCTGAGAACACTAGTACATGCTAACATAAGTACATAATTTACCTATAGAAATTTGTGTATGTGCTAATTTGAAGTCCCCAATTGCTTCATAAGTTGCTTCATTACAATTCCACTATTTTTAGTAGTCTGTACTACATCACTCCATAGCATGATAACATAATATATAATATTAGTACTCTCACTCTGGACTCCTCCCACCTGCATAGCCTGAAGGCTCTCCTCGTCTGAGTTTTGATGAAGGAGATCGATCCAGGAAGAAAGGCTTCAAGCTCTTCGGAAGGAAGCATTAGGCTATGAAAAACTGAGCTATGTATAAGTACTTTATAGTTAATAATATTGCTGTAGTAAATAGTTATAGTAAGTAACCGATCCGTTCTATAGACTTTTGCACTATTGAACTAAGTGCAAAATAGCTGAGTATATTTTATTAATTAGTTTTGTAAGACTTCATAACACTGATTATAGTATTGATTGTAATTATGATAATTATCATGACACGAGCTGGCTGGTTTTCTGTGCTTATTTTATGCACAAGTCAAACTTTAAGAGTATACAGTATAATAATAACATTTATTAATTTAGTGCATAAAAATTAATACTCAGCCAATTGCAAAATTATATGTATTTAATTTATATTATTATAACATGCATGTCATTAAATCAAATGTCATGCACAATATTGAGTATATTATACTATAAGCTAAGTGCAAAATTTTGTATAATACAATGCCAGTCAATGATTATAGCAATACGAATATATACTGCAATTTCAATTATTATATTGCAACATGGAATAATAAATATAAAATTACACTTTTATATATAATATAGTATCGTTAGAATTGATGTAAATTTAAAGTGAGTTTGCATCTTGATGACCTCTTGTTCAAAGTGTAATTCTACCTTTCTCAGTCACACTTCATGTGTGCCCAGGGCACCTGACGTGCATGTGGATAGGGAGGTACTTCATGTCCTAGGGAGAACATTCCATTTGCCATCATGTTGCAGCTGATGTTATCCTCTCAGGTATAGTTAAGTTGGCAACATTGAGGAATTTACCATCTATGATGGTAGGGGGCTGACTGGCTACTCGGGAGGTCCAGATTTCAGAGCCGTGAACAATAACGTCTGTCACACCAAGTATCACGGGCACCAGTCACTGATTCAGAAGGCCTTTGTGACTAGACAGCTACTTGGGAAACCCAAGAATCATGGATTTCACCAATCTACTCCTACAGTGAAGGATAAATGGAAATATTAAAATCAATTTTACATGTAACTGAAGACACATGCAAGTAAATAGTATTAATTTTTTAAATTAGCAATAATCAAAAGGTTATGGGCACTGTAAAAAAGCGATGATAAAACACCTTACAACATACAGGCAGGGATGTCTAGTGCGTATTTACCAAAAAATCCGGTCAGAGACGAACTTTCACATCGGCAATCGTCAGAGTTAGGCAAGACACACGTTAAACAGCAGCATCCTCAACACGACGACAAGAGTCACCGCCAGCCTCCGAAGAGATAGGACGCCCAAACTCTTTCTGAGAACACTCGAATGACCCGACGACTCACAGAAGACCGAGACGTGTGAATTCCATACGTGACTTACCCAGCGAACCGAAGATGGAAAGGATAGACCTGCTAACCACGCTTGCGCTCGGGGCACCCCCTCCAATTCGGAACCTCTGCAGCTTCCGCAGCACGGATCTACGTAGTACTCCCGAAGAAAATGAAGTCGACAGCATCTTTTCAACTTTCGAAGTGTATAACAAGTTAGTTAGTTAGAAGATGTCCCACTGTAATCATAATACCAAGTCGTGGACGGACATCTTATTATCCCGCCGAATATAGTATACCAGTTTATTGTAAATTATAGGGATGTCCTCATTCACCCTTCCTGTTGGGATCTTGGGATGACCCTCATTGTCAGAACAGGAGCTTTCTTCTTCCTCATCAATGGTCCCGAGATTATGAGCAAGATGCCGGGCAAGAGAGTCCAAGTTACTATGATAGAATAGCTTGAGAACAATTGTGTGTGGGGTAAGTATTATGTTGAGTTGTTGGTGTTTACTTTATACCTCTTGTTTGTTATGTGTACTTGAAATTTAATGACTCTCTCAATGGATGACACATTGTGCGGACCAGCCATTTTGTCCACTATAGAGGTTGTCCACTCTTCAGAGGAAAAAATGTATGAATACCATAAGAAGGTCCATTTGCCTCGAAAACCCTTTGTATGGAGGTAATTCCTATGTACTGTGTGTTCCTGATTCAGAGTTAAATGTTCCTTCAATAGAGTATGACAAGATGTCATATTATATCCTGCAGTCATCTTCATATGTGTAGTGTACCGCATCATAACTGTTGTTGGGAAATCCTTTCGGATTCAGGAGTGTTTAAAACACAGTCTGGTGAAGAGGGTTCTTCATCTGGACATTTCAACTCTGTGGGTCGTCTTCAGCAGGAGCAAGAACTCTCTTCACCAGACTGTGTTTTTAAATGCTCCTGAATCTGGAAGAATTTTTCCAACAACAGTTGGAAAACTTCACAGTCAGAAAGCCCTATTCGATTACCTCATCATATATACTTACCCCACCTCCTGAGTGGGACAGTATGGGATGAAGTATAACTAGGAGGCATATATGTACTGCCACTACTCATGCTGTTCCATCACATGTTGTACACGCATGGAGTGATTTGTGTGTGCAGTATTGATCATAATCAGTAGTGAACGCACATCTCATTATTCTTACCACAACTCTTCCTCAAAGTATAGAACCACGCCACTTGCATACAATTTATCTGAAAACCCAAATATCACTGAGTAACAATCTTGTGAACTTTCCTGAATATTTTGCATACAATTTTGATTTGTATACTTGCATGCTGTGTGTGATATCATTAGATACATGTATGTACACTCAAGCCGCCTGTACAGTAACAACAGGGATTCAGTGAGTCAGTTTAGTGGGTCTCATCCATGTTTTGTTATGGTGTGAGAACCTTGTGGTGAATAAATATTACGATTCAAACCACCCCTACAGTCACAACCTAGGCTATGAATGTCATTACAGGGCATGTGAGGAGGTGTTCACTAGGATGGGGGCACCCCAATGCTAGTGTATATACTGGTAGTTGAGATGGTTGCAGTTTCATCACATTGGGGTGCCCCCCATCCTAGTGAACACCTCCTCACATGCCCTGTAATGACATTCATAGCCTAGGTTGTGACTGTAGGGGTGGTTTGAATTGTAATATTTATTCACCACAAGGTTCTCACACCATAACAAAACATGGATGTGGGTGGGGTATAGAGTATCTATGATGTAACAAATCTCAGGAGACATATTGAGAAATGGGCTCAATATTGACTTCAACCTTGTAGAAGTGGTAGGCACTTGTAGTGTAGTTCTAACATTGGGAGTGTACTAGATAGTTTTTACATTAAATTTGTATACTCGGAGCCTCTATACTTACATGTAAACCATTGACATATGCAGTATTCCTGTAATATACACATGTACAACTTGCATTATTACTAATACTAATACTCAAAATGTAACAAATGTATCCTAGGTAACAATCTCAGTTGTTTCTGCTGTGGAACAAGCTTTTACTCCTGTCATGTGGAGTTCCTCCTCTTCCTCACAATAGTAATCCACCAGGTTGTCTGGTGCTGTGTTTGTGAAGCAGTTCAGGTCTAGGTCGTTGGATGCCAATATTGTACGTGTGAATAATTCTGAAGCAATATTAACCTGTGGTCGTGTGGTATCCGGTGTAGAAGTTCCTGAAAGACCTGTCACTAGTTCTGCCTTGTTCTGTAGCATAACTGACCTCAGTCTGTGCATATCTGAGGTAGAAACTGCCAGCTCATTGCCTCTGGTGTAGAGTTCTGGTGGCACTGTTATCCTACTGGACACAACCCTTTCTTCTCTCAAGCAGTCCCTTCTCTGTGAGGTGTCCTCTGTACACTGGGTTGGTTCAGTGCTCTCTGGAGCAGTACTGGCACTGGGGGTTTCTTTATAACTACTGTTCTGGGACCCTGAGTTCATTTTCATAGGCGTAGGAACCAGGGGTGCTGGGGGTGCTATAGCACCCCCACATTTTAAAGTTGTAGTTTAAAAAAGGAGAAAGGCTTAACTAAAAAGCCTCAGGCTCAGCTCGAGTTGATTTCTTTTTTTTCTAAATCAAAGAACCACATTCCACAACAGTAACAATATATTCTCTAATATCTGCTGCTAATAATTACCTTCTCAACTTGACAAGAGACCAAAGGAAGCAAAAAAATTAAAAAACGAAATTATTGGCACTGGTAGATGCCATTTTAGTTATGAAGTCATGTGATTAGGTGCCATGATTTTAAGTTTAAATGGCTGCCAAACGTTCTAATGTTAGTCGCCAGAGTTTGTTGAATTAATTTTGTTGCAAAGAAAGTGAATACAGACAGGCTGAATCATATCTTATTACTTAACACCTACAAATCTAGATTAGATGATTTGAATCTATGCGAAATAGCTTCTTCATTCATTTCTGTCAATGAAAGAAAACAACACTATTTTGGTAGTATGAAATAACTAATGATTTGTTTTTCATTTGTGTGAATGATTTGTACATACAAATGCATATCTGTATATTGTAAGCTGAATTATTGTTCATGATTATGCATATATCTACAGTTACTACTAGTACTGTGTGCACATGTGTCAAAGTTATGTACGGCCAACATACTACGTGTATATACAATGTGCATGTGGTCACATGTTCCAGCACCCCCACTACAAAATTGCTTCCTACACCTATGATTTTAGAATTGTGTTGATAGATCCGGAATAAAACAAATTACTGTAGAAGTTACTGTTGAGTTAGTATAACAACTGTCTGACTGCAAGTCTGATCCTTCACTAGACTGACTATGCACGACTGAAGTCATTATTATATACATTATATAATCATATTCATGATCATGAATATTATTATAATATGGAGTATACTATGATGAGAATGTGAAAAGGCAGAGTGATAAACATATCATTAACTACTATGGGCTCATTAGGAGAACAGCTGCCCTTTACAGGTCTTCCTGCACTTGGGGAGTTTCAATTGCAAAAGAAACTGAGCGTAAGGTTTCTAATTCTATTGTTCCCACTTTATTTATTATGTATTGTACCTCATCATACGTACCCAATGCACCTCCTGAGAGGGATAGTATTGGATGAGGTATATCTAGGAGGCTTGTTTATACTAGCACTACTCATGCTGTTCAATCACATGTTGTACACGCATGGAGTGATTTGTGTGTGCAGTATTGATCATAATCAGTAGTGAGCGCACATCTCATTAATCTTACCACAACTCTTCCTCAAAGTATAGAAACACGCCACTTGCATACAATTTATCTGAAAACCCGAAATATCACTGAGTAACAATCTTGTGAATTTACCTGAATATTTTGCATGCGATTTTGATTTGTATTCTTGTATGCTGTATGTGATATCATTAGATACATGTACGTACACTACAGTATATTTGCACTATATCTTCTCAACCAGTGCTTTAAACTGATGGTTCAGACCAGGACTATTTGGTTATTATGTACCTTTTGACTAGCACAAACAATTGTGCTAGTGTATATACTGGTAGGTACTGATTGTTGCAGTTTCATCACATTGGGGTGCCCCATCCTAGTGAACACCTCCTCACATGCCCTGTAATGACATTCATAGCCTATTAGATGTCATTGTTTATCTACAGACACAGGTTGTGACTGTAGAGGTGGTTTGAATTGTAATATTTATTCACCACCAAGTTCCCACACCATAACAAAACATGGATGGGACTAATCTCAGGACTTTAACCTTGTAGAAGTGGTAGGCACTTGTAGTGTAGATCTAACAATTGGGAGTGTACTAGATAGTTTTTACATTTGTATACTCGGAGCCTCTATACTTGCACGTAAACCATTGATGTATGCAGTATTTGTGTAATATACACATGTACAACTGGCATTATTAATAGTTACTGTACTAATACTCAAAATGCAACAAATGTATCCTAGGTAACAATCTCAGTTGTTTCTGCTGTGAAACAAGCTTCTACTCCTGTCATGTGGAGTTCCTCCTCTTCCTCACAATAGTAATCCACCAGATTGTCTGGTGCTGTGTTTGTAAAGAGGTTCAGGCCTAGATCGTTGGATGCCAATATTGTACATATGAATGGTTGTGAAGTGATATTAACCTGTGGCCGTGTGGTGTCCTGTGTTCCTGAAAGACCTGTCACTAGCTCTGCCTTGTTCTGTAGCATAACTGACCTCAGTCTGTGCATATCTGAGGTAGAAACTGCCAGCTCATTGCCTCTGGTGTAGAGTTCCAGTGGCACTGTTATCCTACTGGACACAACCCTTTCTTCTCTCAAGCAGTCCCTTCTCTGTGAGGTGTCCTCTGTACACTGGGTTGGTTCAGTGCTCTCTGGAGCAGTACTTGCACTGGGGGTTTCTTTATAACTACTATTCTGGGACCCTGAGTTCATTTTAGAATCTGTGTGTTGATAGATCCAAAAGAAAACTAATTATTTTAGCAGTTACTGTTGAGTTAGTACCCTTTTGACTGCAGCTCTGATCCTTCACTAGACTGACTACAGGCGATGCTGGGATCACTTTTCTACATTATATAATCATATTCATGATCATGAATATTATTATACGTGGGATCGGCGCCAAATATAGTCATGTAGATCATCTCCATGACTACATGACATCGATATCTTTAGCTACAAGCACATGAAGTAGTGATATCATAGCCATCATTTCAGCCCATATCATAACAATTATTATTACCATATAACATATTATTGTGGATGCCACAAATCCCAGGAGACTACTCACATATGGAGGAATGGGCACAATAATGACTTTAACCTTGTAGAAGTGTTAGGCACTTGTAGTGTAGATCTAACAATGGAAGTGTACTAGATAATAATAGAGTATAATTTTTGCATTAATATACATTGTTATATTGTACTTGTATTGTTACCATTGTACATGTGTATATTACTGTCTATAATCATTGTTATATACAGTAATATACACATGTACAACTGGCATTAATACTAGTACTAATACTCACAATGAAACTAATGTACCCTAGGTAACAATCTCAGTTGTTTTAGCTGTGGAGCAAGCTTCTACTCCTGTCATTTGGAGTTCCTCCTCTTCCTCACAATAGTAATCCACCAGGTTGTCTTGTGCTGTGTTTGTAAAGAGGTTCAGGCCTAGATCGTTGGATGCCAATATTGTACATATGAATGGTTGTGAAGTGATATTAACCTGTGGCCGTGTGGTATCTCTTGTAGCAGTTTCTGAAAGACCCATCACTAGTTCTGCCTGGTTCTGTAGCATAACTGACCTCAGTCTGTGCATATCTGAGGTAGAAACTGCCAGCTCATTGCCTCTGGTGTAGAGTTCCGGTGGCACTGTTATCCTACTGGACACAACCTTTTCTTCTCTCAAGCAGTCC
>OZ026559.1:1256844-1279344 GCA_964020155.1 Chondrilla cf. caribensis | reverse complement strand
GTCACTAGTTCTGCCTGGTTCTGTAGCATAACTGACCTCAGTCTGTGCATATCTGAGGTAGAAACTACCAGCTCATTACCTCTGGTGTAGAGTTCCGGTGGCACTGTTATCCTACTGGACACAACCCTTTCTTCTCTCAAGCAGTCCCATCTCTGTGAGGTGTCCTCTGTACACTGGGTTGGTTCAGTGCTCTCTGAAGTAGTACTGGCACTGGGGGTTCCTTTATAACTACTACTCTGGGACCCTGAGTTCATTTAGATTCTGTGTGTTGATAGATCCAGAATAAAACAAATTACTGTAGCAGATACTGTTGAGTTAGTATAACAACTGTCTGACTGCAGCTCTGATCCCTCACTAGACCGACTAGGCATGACTGAAGTCATTATTATAATGCATCATATAATCATATTCATGATCATGAATATTATTATACAATGAGCGTATATTTTTATAATATGATTATATTATGTGAATGTAGAAAGGCGGGGTGGTATTCCTGTACTCTGAGAGTTAATCTCAAAGTGCAGGCAGACAAGCTGTTTCAGAAGGGCAAGAAAGGTTTCTAAGTGGGCGTAAGGTTTCTAATTCTATTATAGCTACCACTGCATCTGATATCTTAGCCTCCATTCTAGTCCATATCTTAACACTATCATAACACCATAGTGGGTGCAGCCATACAAGTTTGTGCACACATAGTTGGTGCACACATAGTGGGATAGTTGGTGCACACATAGTGAAATACGTATAGTTGGTGCACACATAGTGGGTGCAGCCATACTCGATGGTGCACACATAGTTGGTGCACACATAGTGGGATAGTTGGTGCACACATACGTAGTTGGTGTGCACACAGTTGGTGCACAAAGTTGGTGGTTCCTGAAAGACCGGCATGTCGCTAGTCACTAGTTACATGTGTGATCAGTGATACAGACTTGAGGTCATAATAATGAATGTCATTAACACCTGATTAACATTCACCTGCAAACCCAATGGTTTTAGTGTTCCACTGGTAATGGCATCATTTAGCAGCGCTGCTGCAACATACCAAACAACAAAGCCAACTCCTTGCTTATCATGCATGTACAGCTGTTTATTCACTAGTAATCAGAATTATACTATGATCAGGTACGTTTATACCTCACTTACCTTATAGAACTACGTAGTTATAGAACCAGTTATAATCATGCAAAGTACGTACATGCTTATTGAAGCAAATGTTGCAGTAATAATTGTGGGAATAATTGAGTTTATAAGTATTGAATAAAGTTTGATGATGAAGTGACAAGACAAGTGTTACATGAATGATGTATCCTAGGTAACAATCGCAGTTGTTTTAGCTGTGGAGCAAGCTTCTACTCCTGTCATTTGGAGTTCCTCCTCTTCCTCACAATAGTAATCCACCAGGTTGTCTTGTGCTGTGTTTGTAAAGAGGTTCAGGTCGTTGGATGACAATATTGTACATGTGAGTGATTCTGAAGCGATATGAACCTGTGGTCGTGTGGTGTCCTGTGTAGAAGTTCCTGAAAGACCTGTCACTAGTTCTGCCTGGTTCTGTAGCATAACTGACCTCAGTCTGTACATATCTGAGGTGGAGACTGCCAGCTCATTACCTCTGGTGTAGAGCTCTGGTGGCACTGTTATCCTACTGGACACAACCCTTTCTTCTCTCAAGCAGTCCCATCTCTGTGAGGTGTCCTCTGTACACTGGGTTGGTTCAGTGCTCTCTGGAGCAGTACTGGCACTGGGGGTTCCTTTATAACTACTACTCTGGGACCCTGAGTTCATTTAGATTCTGTGTGTTGATAGATCCAGAATAAAACAAATTACTGTAGCAGATACTGTTGAGTTAGTATAACAACTGTCTGACTGCAGCTCTGATCCTTCACTAGACTGAATAGGCACGACTAAAGTCATTATTATATGCATTATATAATCATATTCATGATCATGAATATTATTATACGATGGGTATATTTTATATGAATATGATTATATTATGGAATGTGAAAGGTTGGGTGGTAATCTACTAATGGGCTCATAATAGGAGAACATAACACACACACAGAACTGCTCTTGTGTAGGTCTTCCTGCACTTGAAGAGTTTCAGAAAGTATAAGGTTTCTATTTCCATTGATGCCAATCCTGGAAATGTTGACATCAAGGGTACCATCCCCCTAAGGTTTTACCGTCCAAATGTGAGAACGCCTAGGAACGAGGGCATAAATGTACCCTTACAAGAATCACTATGTAATGTGGAGTGTGCTGTAACACTGCTCACCACCTGCCCAAAGTTCACCACAAAGAGAGTGGAGAACATCATACAATGGACAGTTATTCCATCATAATAATTATCATTATAATTACATTTATTGTGTCAATATTTAATTCCATTCAATTATAGTCTAATTCGATATGCTAATTAAATATACACATTTTGACAGTCTTTTTGTATAATTAGACTCCATTATGATTGATGATAATTTATTTTTATAATTAAATTTTCTCAATTTGATAATATACGTAATGTACAAATTCCATTTTATATCAATGAATTGTAGAGAAATTTGATAACATAATATTATACATAGCTAGGGTTATATGTTCATATGTTGTTTGACTGCATGTACTCTACATAGGTTTATAGAAATATAAGAATAATTATTCAATTGTGTACAAATTTGCACAAGGAATTAAGATTGCATTGAGTTGAATATATATGAATTATTGGATCAGTTAAGGACACTATATAGCTGTACTTTATTCTTTGCTACATACGTAAACGCCCAATAACATATATACAATATAGCATTATAATATTATATATCTATATAATATATATCATTATATTATAATATTAATAGTTAATAATAATATTATTATGCTGTCAGTTTAATGCCGTAGCATGAGCCTTTACCACATCAACTTGCAGTTCATGTTAAAATAATATTATAGTTTCATGATTAAATCTGATTATAATTCTATGCACACACAATAATTGTGTGTGCATAGAATTATAATCAGACGTGCCTAGAATATACTTTTAATTATATTAATTATTAATATAATTAAAAGTATATTCTAGGCACGTGCATGCATGCAGTTATTGAACATGTTCTTACAACAATTAATTGTGAAATCAACACAATTTGCAAGTGATTAAATTCAAGAGGACAAAAAATATGTACAAATTGACAGGAGAAATTAAGAGATGGATATAAATTGTTGTATCATGATGTAGGTAATCGTCTTAAACAGTTTTCTTCGTATTTTGCCTTCAGAAGACAAAACCATTTCAAGACGTACCAGAGAACAGAGAATAAAGAGAGCGCTCCCAACACCAGGAATAGAACAACTGTATAACCCTGGTGGGAGAAGGAGAATGAAAATGCACCAGTCAGTGTGTGTGTGTGTGTGTGTGTGTGTGTGTGTGTGTGTGTGTGTGTGTGTGTGTGTGTGTGTGTGTGTGTGTGTGTGTGTGTGTGTGTGTGTGTGTGTGTGTGCGCGCGGGTGTATGTGTGTGTGAGTGTGAGTGTGTGTCTGTGTGTTGGTGTGCATGTGTGTGTGTGTGTGCGTGTATGTGTGTGTGAGTTTGAGTTTTCGTGTGTGTGTATGTGCATCTGTGTTCTCGTGTGTGTGTGAGTATATGTGTGTGCGAGTGTTGGTGTGTGTGTGTGTGTGCATGTGTGTGTATTTATGTGTACATGTATGCGCACGTGTGTGTGTATGTATGTGTAGATGAGTGTGTATGTACACATCAAAATGCACACACACATATATTAATACACTCACATATGTATGTACATGTATAGGTTATACAATGGGAACAGAAGGTTTAGCGATTTAAACACCTGAGGGCGGAGCTCGAAGGTGCTGATCGCTAAACTTCCATTCCCATTGTATAACTATCTTGTACCATGATGCAAGACATCCGAAGGCGCAGCCTTCGGATGTAGGTTACTTGTTTCGACCGCCTGTCTTCATTTAACTTGTTCTTTCTCTCAAGTTATATGGATAAATCGATTGTTAACCATCCAAATGTAGTTTTAAGACTATTAGCTATACGAATAGCCGGATTGTTTCGAGAGCCAAGCTGCTTGGTACGAGATACAAGTCTTGAAGTAAGCTACCGCTGTCAGTCTCTATCTACTAGATACCTGGCCCAAATGTCTCTATTCAGAAGATAACTAACCCGACCGTCTTTAGTAGGAGAGCGATCCAATCGTCCCTTTCCAGTGAAATTCCAGCCCTCCCGCTCGATCTATCAATGTGAAATTCGTTTTGTTGATGGCTTGAAGGAAGGGTTTAATTCTATATCGATACGTTCAAATTCGATCGTCCCTTTCCAGTGAAATTCTAGCCATCCCGTTCAATCTATCAACGCGAAATTTCGTTTCGGCTCATAAGTGATAAAATGATACTAATGAGGTGTATAACAGAGTCAGTTATACACCTTGGGAAAAAAGTTATACACCCCATGAATACGTAATGAGGTAGTTTAGCGATTAAGACACCTGACCACATCAGAGGAAACGCCCACACATCATGATACAAGTAATAGTTATACCCCGCTTTCGGTGTGTACTGTGCGGATGTACTAAGTGTTAGGAATAGATTGGCCGAGGGCGCAGCCCGAGGCTAATCTATTCCTAACACTTAGTGCATCCGCACAGTACACACCGAAAGCGGGGTGTAACTAGTATGTACCCCGTAGGCACATTCATTTACGCGGGCTGGTAGGCCTATCGATTGAGGTTTTCAACAAAGAGCAGCAAGAAGGTCTAATAACACTGCAGCAATCGTCGTTTGTTTGGTAAATCTATCACGCTCGTTTCAGCAAGTTTCCTCTTTCGTTCGGTAAAGTTAATACTCCTAGGCTCGTTGTTTTGGGAAGTTTCCTATTTCGTTCGTTCGTTCTGTAGATATTCTAAGGCTCTTGGTTCCGGCAAGTTTCCTCATTCGTTCGGTAAATATTCTAAGGTTCATGGGTTTGGCAAGTTTCCCTTGTTCGTTCGGAAAATATTCTGAGGCTTTTGGGTTCGGCAAGCTTCCTTGTTCGCTCGGTAAATATTCCGAGGCTCGTAGGTTCGGCGAGTTTCGTCGTTCGCTCAGTAACTAGCCGAAGCTTGTTAGATTAAATAATGCCACTTACAAAAACTGGGGTACATCACAAATGTACCCCAGTACATCGTGAATGTACTCCTGTCGGCACTTTTGTAGTTGATTGAAAACGCCCACGTATCGGGGTACATATTATGTAAGCTCACAAACACAAGGCATGTACAAATACTATGCATATAAATATACATACACTCACAGTGACTAGCCCCGTCAATGCTTGCAATTGACTGGAAGGTATTGCAGTAAACAATTCAGGAAATATTATCACCATGGCAACAATATGAATTGCTACATCCTGCAATAATGAAAAGACAAATCACATTAAACATAATATCTCTATCCACCCATGGTATGGGGGGATGGACAACTATGGTATAGTGTAATGAGGCACCCATGGTATAGGGGGATGAGGTATCCATGGTATAGGGGGATGGGACACCCATGGTATACAGTAATGGTGTATGGCATGGTACAAGAATAATATGTAAATTTTCCTGAAAGGTCACAGGAGACGTTTTTCATTCTCCCTCATTTCGTTTTTCCACTAAAGTACCTCAATACACGACCACCTGCCTATAGACACATAGGGACAACCTCTCTCCAGTCCCCTGAGTGGTCTTTATAGACAGGTTCCACTGTACAGTAAAACACCTTAAAAAAGACCATTATTCTGATACCTTGGGTCATCCTATAGTATTATATAGATTCCACTGTAAGAACCTCACCATCAGCTTTGCATACTGTACAGTGTGTGTGCTCTCTGATACAAGGAATAAATTAGTCATGTGTACCAACAGAGAAAAACTCTTATACAGTGAAAACCGAAGACGAGTGTCAAACACACTCTGATTGAGAGGAATACAACAGGTTTCAATGGAGAGCACTTGCTCTGCTTCAATAATAAGGGGTACATAATGTATGATAAGACTTACTAAATGAGAGTGTACGTTGACCATTTTCAATTTGAGAAACACATGATACAATGTACGTATCTTACACCTTAAACGTTTCATTATTAAAGTGTGTGTGTGTGTGTGTGTGTGTGTGTGTGTGTGTGTGTGTGTGTGTGTGTGTGTGTGTGTGTGTGTGTGTGTGTGTGTGTGTGTGTGTGTGTGTGTGTGTGTGTGTGTGTGTGTGTGTGTGTGTGTGTGTGTGTGTCTATGTGTGTGTGTGTGTGTGTGTGTGTGTGCGTGCATGCATGTGTGCATGTGTATGTGTGTATGTGCATGTGCGTGTACATGGGTGTAGGTACAGGTACACATGTGTATATTGTATTCAGGATACATACAACTCACCACAATGACCACTGGCAGGGGATATTGATGAACACACGAAAAATTGATGAATCGTCCAATGAAGGTAACTACATCGAACAGCATGAGGATGAATGTAGCGAAGGTCCCCCATCCTGCTAGAGCTGGGAGACCATTGGTTTGAGACGAATGATAATCAGAGAGTCCAGCGTTCATGATGAACAAGGAGAGAGACAGACCCTGGGGACAAGAAGGCATACCAGAATTAACAAAAATACAGATCTGATGTTGAAGCTGTTTTACAAAGCGTTCATTATTTCAATTCTACAGTCATGGGCATCCAATAAGGCGTGCCTTGATCTACAACGTGAGGTGACCTCCGACACAAACAAAATAGAAACACAGCAATGTTGATGTGGAATCTAGAATTTGGCAACGTTTTTCAGAGAATGTGGTCTTTAGGTCAAAATATCAAGTGAGAAAAGCAGTTCTTGATTTCAATTTGGAGTAGGATACCTCAAATAGGAGTCTTTAGATACATTTGATGAAGTACATGTAATACATAAACATGTATATATGTATATTGATATGTATCTTCTGATCAACATTGAACCACCACCTATCTATGGAGATGGCACTCAACAGCTCAGTGTTAAGAGGGCTGGTGTTGGTAATTCTGATGTTCCCCATGCACTCTACTGGTCCAGACCTGGTCCGTTAGCTACATCAACTGCAATATAGTCTATAATGAATTGATACTCTAAAACCTACGTAGTACAGGTACAATGATAATCCCACATGCACACGACACAGTACACCAGTTGTACTGTATTATACAATACAGTATATCAACTGTACTGTACACGTACAGAAGACAACCTGCACTATAAGGTAAGGTGTCCTAATTTCGAACAGTCCCTAATTCCGAACACATCCACTTGCTTTTCAATGGTGACAGCTGTCGTCTTGACAAATCTTATCAGTAAACTTAAGGTGTAGTCCTCCCCGTAGGCTGTGATAGTTGATTCCTAAGGTTATCCAGCAGTTCTCAAGATTAGGTGTTCGCAATTAGGGATTGTTCGAAATTAGGGCACCTTACCTTACACGTACATCACACGTACAGAAGACAACCTGTACTGTACACGTATAACACAGAACATCAGCACAATGTACAGTACACGTACACAACAAAACCAGCTGTACTGTGAGAACACCAGCTGTACTGTACACCCGTACAGGTGGACGTTAGGAGACTAGCAAATCGAACTCACCACTACGATGGCGCGAAGAATAACGTCGACTATTCCTTGCCAAAATCGGACAATGGTGGCTCCTGGCTTCGCTTTGGTAACGACCTCTATTAGACGGGTGCAAAATGGCTTGATTTCAGCGCCTAAAACATCGGATTTGGCAACAAGATCTTTATCGTCCATTATAGGGTCTATAGCTATTATGATGTAACCATAGATAATAGAACTACGTATGTGTTAATTATACAAATCTAACGTGTGTATATAACATATAAAATGACCGTGTATATATGAGTTTATTACTGGTGCTGGGACGATTAATCGATTAGTCGATTAATCAATCGATTTGAAACTTACAGCCTATTCCCAGCCCCATTTATTACCATACAGGGTCTGCATCCTATTGCTCACGACCAACGTTACCATGAATTATTTACTTCAATTTAACTCGCAGCAAATTTAAATTCACAATACATGCATATTCAGTCAAAAGTATGTCAATAAATAACACAGTTACATGTACAACAACAATAACAGACATTAAGTGATTTACTGCATCCATTGAGTACTTGTATTCATAATAATACACTGTAGTTGATGGGTTGAGGTTCATTAGGACTATTTTTCACACAGCAGCTGTAAATGTAATTTCTTCAAGCAGCAATTACTCAATGCAACGTTCCACCCTCCTTTATCGGGCACAAATAACTAAAAATCTGTGCATTTTTTAGTTAATTGGATGAAATTACATTTATATGCTGTGCATAGAAAAGAATCAACGAATAAATACAAAAATGTACATGTTTTCCCACCGTTACATGTTACAAGGGAGATGTGTAACCACTTCTGGCCATTGTTGTGTGGTCATCTCTTTCATGCGAGTTACTTCCTCGGCTGGTTCGCTTTTCTTGTTGCGTGATTCTCTCGCTCACTGACCTACGGGATTCCCGTGCTGTTTTCCCTTTAGGAGAGGATGGTTGTTTGGAAACTGAACCCTTTAGTGGTGCTTTGGTTAGTGAGTTTTTAACCTGCTGTAACTTTTCAACACAAGAACCTTTCTCCTGCTTGGATGCATCTTGAGTTACTTTCGATGTAAATCCTTCATTCTTAACCCCATGTTTGAGCACAGCTGTCCAGTGTTCATTGCCAGAATTCTCCAAAATGTCACAAAATTTGAAATAAGCCTGGTCTGTCTTTTTCCTCAATATGGATATGATTTTCGACACTTTTTCAGGATCGCTCTCCTTGCTAGTGACGTTAATCCTCTCCTCTTGTGTCATAAAACCCCCAGCAGGGACCTCCAGTAGTGGAACCAGTCCATGAAGTGAGATTCCAGTCCTCATTTCTCCCTCATACTTTGCAAGTCTTTCATCGTAAACTCCATTCAAACCTATTATACGTATCACGTAAATTATGACATTAATGTATTCACTCATACTGTACATCCCACTATAAATAAACACACATGCACACCCACACATGTGCGCATCCACACCCACACCCACACACACGCACATGCATGCACACATGCACACACACACACACACACACACACACACACACACACACACACACACACACACACACACACACACACACACACACAGGCACAGGCACACATGCATATACACACGCACACACCCGCATACACACACACACATGCGCGTGCGCATATACGTACATATGCACACACACATACACACTAGTGTTGTTTTGATTAATCATAACTATAACTAAAATATGTTTTAGTAATGCTCTGGACCTTTTAGTTAATCATAACTATAACTAACTAAAAGTACAGGAGTCACCTTCAAAAAACTATAACTGTAACTAAAAACATGATTATTGTTCCTAACTAAAACTATAATCAAATATCTGCCACAAATGTTATAGTTACTGTACAAGACTATGTTGGAGTACAAAGAGACCATATTAGCACTTTAAAATTGTTCCCAGTAAATGGAAATGGTGTGCTTATATACAGATTATTAAGTCTAGGATCATTGGGAACTGTGTAGGCATGGGCATATCATGATGGTAGAGTGTACGTGTAAAACACTCATTACTATAACTAATACTATAACTGTAACTAATACTAGAACTAGAATATTTGTAATATAAAGTGAAAACTGTAACTATAACTAAAATATAATAATCAGCTACATACTATAACTAAAACTAAAATTCTACTTTCTGTCATCAGTCGATTAACTATAACTATAACTAAAATAGGTTTTGCTAACTAAAACAACACTAATACACACACATGAACGTACATAAATTATGTTGAGAAGTGGACAGTGACGAATGTCCAGCTAATGGTAGATTGGTCTCAGATGAAACAGAAGTTATGAGCCAGAGAAATCTACCTACAAAGAGGAAAACATTGGACTGAGTTGTGTTCACACAACCACGCCTGTTCAATAATCACGATGATACGATTATCTATCATAACATCTATCATTGTGATAATGACAATGAGGTTTTACAATGGGTACTACCTGCATAGTACAGTCCAACTTGCTAGTAAGTACCTTGAAGGACATATCAAATTTGTATTTCTTATCAGAGGTACTTGCTATCAGTGTTAATAGACATAGTGTACATGAGCTAGGGACTGAGTGAGGTGTATGTACTAACCAGGAGTATGTAACAACCAGGAGTGTGTACTATCCAGGAGTGTGTACTATCCAGGAGTGTGTACTAACAAGAAGTGTGTACTAACCATGAGTGTGTATATACTAACTAGAAGTGTGCACTAACCAGGAGTGTGTGCTAATCAGGAGTGTGTGCCAACCAGGAGTGTGTACTAACCAGGAGTGTGTGCTAACCAGGAGTGTGTGCTAACCAGGAGTGTGTACTAACCAGGAGTGTGTACTAACCCAGGTACTCACTAAGCAAGTTGCACTGTATATGGCTGAATATTTACTAAACTGATTTCCCACCCCTGGTTTCTTCCAAATGCAATATGATGTTCCACAGCCACCAGTCCACACAACTCACGTTTCACTTTGTTCCTCACGAAGACGAGAAGAACGGTTACTACAATAGCCACCGGCATCACCCCCTTTGGTAGTGGACTGGTTACAGCAGCGATACATACGACAATAAATCCAAAAATGAAGATATCTCTGTGCTTCTGTAACCATCCTGTGTGGGGAAAGATATATACATATTATAGTGCTTTAGCTCGGTACTCCGTTCCGGTGACACGAAACTTCGAAGTAAATACCAAAAACTCAAGAAAACCAATATTGAAGAAGATAGCCAGTAGCACGAGTACATAAAGACATTGCTATACGTTCGTTAATGTGCACATAGCCCAACTTTTCCACAGTAAATTTAAAAATGGCGTCAGGAAAGAACATGCGTCAATAAAGACGTTATAGACTCATTAAGGTGGTGAATAACAAACTTACCTCTCGATTGCGTGTCTCGATCCATTCGGTTCACTCGTAAATACGAAAGACTTCCAACTCTTCCAACTACAGATGAAAGGAAACTAACCAAAACACCGCCGGTAAAACAGGGCCTGCTAGCTCCGACGGGGGAATTCCCTATAAACAGATTATGATACGTACTAGTACTGTATACTACAGACCACCATGTATACGACCATACGTGTACAATACAGGTTAACCAGCAACTAGATAATTGAAGTACTAATACAGTGAGTATAAATAAAATCACTGTATGTGTACTAAAGAGGACACCAGCTGTACTGTACACATATACAGGTGCATGCATGGACACTGAGATTACCAAACCAAACACTATAAGATGACACAAGAATAACATCAACTATATAATATTATAATTTGAGACATAATCCGACAATGATGGCAACCATCATGCATAATTATGTATCAATGGCCTTTATCATTCAGATGTATGATCGATGGAACTCAATATTATTATATTGCATTCCATCGACAGGAGCCTGTCCAAATATCCATCATACTGGCTTAAAATCCTACAGTCTACAGCCATGGTTGCAATCAGTTGCTCGTATTCCATCTTTTTGGCTCGCGATGAGCTTAAATGGTCACCCAGACTACTATTACCATCTTAACTGTATTTGTATTAGTATCACAATTATCTTTTAATATATCATCATTATTCAACAATTTAATTATATTCAAACTCACATTATCACCAGGTTTAAACACACAAACATTATCTGTTTGTTTTGTTTTCACACCTGTGTCCGAGAGTTACGTATGTATATGTGATGTTTGAATAATAAAGCATTTCTCCCCAGCCCCTTGGTGAATTTCATGACCATGTAGTGTACTAGCTAGTGTATTATTGACCTTCCTTACTGCTACATAGGTTTGGATTGTATTATATAATAATAGAATTGCCCCATGCATAATATTATGCTTATGTGTATGCAATTATATATAACAATTATAACAATTATAATTATAATGATATACTTCGATAATAAAATATCGATATTATAATTTTTATTGAATTCATACACATGTATGCATAGTGTGAACAGACAGATCAGTTATACTGCACTTATGGCAGGTTAAAATTTGAACGTATAAAATTAGCTAAATGATGTCCATAAGTGTCTTCAATGGCTGACAATAAAACTCTCCATGATGGCTTTTGAGACGAATACTTATCTCTCCAGAGTATCAGTAAGTCCATCACTTCCAATTCCCTGGTCAAACTGTGATCTTCCTTGATTCTATATTTTGGTATCCCCAATTCATAAGAAAGCTGACGCCACACTCCATACTGAAATGGTGCTTCCGATAACAGAATACTCAGTTCAAACAATTCTTCATCTGAGGGAACCAGTGAGACATCTGTGTATAAGAGAGACAATGTATTTATAGTTATCATAAAAATAAAACATTGGCAACTACTATTGTCAAGATTTATTTCATTTCACAATATAAAGTAAGGTGAATGTCTATGTATATTACTATTTTGAATAATCTGATGAAATGCACAACACAATAATACATACATGTACTCGGACATATACTAGTATAATAATATGTGCGATGACTGGTGAAATTAAATTAGGTGTGTGTGACGTGCATAGTCACACACACACACACACACACACACACACACACACACACACACACACACACGTGTGCACGCGCATATACACACGCACACACACACACACACACACACACACACACACACACACACACACACACACACACACACACACACACACACAACACACGCATATACACGCACACACACACACACACACAAACACACACACACGTGCATATACACACTACACACACTGCACACACTACACACACTGCACACACACACACAACCCCCCCACACACACATGCATATACACACGCATACACACACACACACACACACACACACACACACACACACACACACGCATATACACATGCACACACACACACACACACACACACACACACACACGCATATACACATGCACACACACACACACACACACACACACACACACACACACACACACACACACACACACACACACACACACACACACACGCATATACACGCGCGCGCATATACACGTGCACACACGCACACACATATATACACATGCACACACACACACACATGCACGCATATACACACGCGCGCATATACACACGCACACACACACACACACACACACACACACACACACACACACACACACACACACACACACACACACACACGCATATACACATGCACACACACACACACACACACACACACACACACACACACACACACACACACACACGCACTAGTGCTGGGCGATAATGACTTTTTCTGCCTTACAGAACAGTACGTGCATGTGTAACTGAGAGGCGTACGCAGCGTACATTTTACTTAGTTTTTTAACGTATATTTATGCGTACTCAGCACATTTCTGCATCTACTCTGCTACTTTTCAGCGCTTACCTCGCGGTGGTCGACGAGCTTCCATACTTACTTTCAAACCGAAAATATTTCCATACTTCACAACGTGCACTGTAATAATACATTATAATAGGTGATACTGCCAATAGTCGCCCTCTGTATATCAATACCCTTTGGATATCGATACTATTGATGGTATCGATAGTATCGCCCAGCACTAGTATACACATATTGAGATACATGACAACATGTACATGCATACCTGTGAGTAAATCCAATTCTCTTCTGATGTCTCTCCCCAATTTGTTCATCATAGCATAGCCTTCTTCTCTCACCATTACATCACACAGTTTACGAATACTTCCCGGATCAGCCTGTCTTCGAAGGTATAGAAACAACTCTTGGTTTCCATCATCAACGTACTGGTTTTTGATGCTGTGAGACAGTTGCCCAGAGATCACCTTCTCTATCTCCAGTCTCAACACAATGGCATGTGAGTCTACAGATTGGAGGAATCTCTCCTTGAACTTGTCCATGAATGCTTCAGAGTCAAAGACTTGAGTCAGACGAGGTGCTGTTGTACCTGGAAGTATGGAATATGAAGTACAGTACTTGTTACACTACAACAACACATACTCGCAATATACAGTGAATTCTCGTTAATCCGCCACCGCTTTATCCGCCAAACCTTTTAATCTACCACAACTCCCCAGTACCAATATAATGTATAAGTACCAATGAACATCCAGTTAATCCGCCAAACTCATTAATCCACCATATTCTTTGAAAACAAATTGTGGCGGATTAACGAGTATTCACTGTATACGTATGTACGTGCAAGAATTACAGACAGAACTATAATGTAATAGTGAAAAGAAACAGCTAAATGCAAGTTACACCGCTAATTAAAACAAAAGAAACCGTTTAAGGCAAGTTATCGTGCAGAAAGCACAGCATGACAACATTGTCAGCATCCAGGCATGACCTCTTTGCTGTTACAATGTTGCCAGCTGTACTAAAGAGCCTTTCAGAAGGTACAATACCTGTAACACAACAAGCTACAGCATTAATCGCTGGTGGGCTGCCTTACAGAACAGTACGTGCATGTGTAACTGAGAGGCGTACGCAGCGTTTATTTTACTTAGCTTTTTTTAACGTATATTTATGCGTATGTAGCGCATTTCTGAATCTACTCCGCTACTTTTCAGTGCTTACCTCACGGCGGTCGATGAGCTTCCATACTTACTTTCAAACCGAAAATATTTCCATACTACGCTGGTAGCACCAGGAAGAGGCGACAGATTATATTCACGAAGTTCCTCGCTGGCAGCCATTTTGCCTTCACGACGTGCACTGTAATAATACATTATATAGGCAATACTGCCAATAGTCGCCCTCTGTATATCAATACCCTTTGGATATCGATACTATCGATGGTATCGATAGTATCGCCCAGAACTAGCACGTACACATATACACGTGCGCGCACACACACACACACACACACACACACACACACACACACACACACACACACTGCACACACTACACACACTGCACACACACGCAACCCCCCCCCACACACACACGTGTGCGCGCATATACACACGCACACACACACACACACACACACACACACACACACACACACCCACACCCACACCCACACCCACACACTGCACACACACACAAACCCACACACACACACACACACACGCAAGCATGCACGCACACACACGCATATACACACAAACACACACATGCACGCACGCATATACACGCGCACACACACACACACACACACACACACACACACACACACACACACACACACACAGGAGAAAGCCCTCAATACAGAAGAAATTGGCAAGGACTTAGCTGGGGTTGAATCTCTGTTGAGGAAACACGAGGAACTTGAAAGAGAACTAACTGTGCACTAACACCATCATACACCCATAAACACAAAACATTTTATAGTAGTGTAAAGCCAGGTCATTCATAATAACCACATTCAAAAGAAAATGATACATACCTTCAGTGGATGTTTTGTCATCTTGAAAACTACTTTGCCCTGCAGGAAGTTATAAAAGTAATGTCTTAGATATACATGTGTTTAACATATTATCACAAACAATGCGCACACACACACACACACACACACACACACACACACACACACACACACACACACACACACACACACACACACACACACACACACACACACACACACACACACACACACACACACACACACACACACACACACACACACACACACACACACACACACACACACACACACACACACACACACACACACACACACACACACACACACACACACACACACACACACACACACACACACACACACACACACACACACACACACACACACACACACACACACACACACACACACACACACACACACACACACACACACACACACACACACACACACACACACACACACACACACACACACACACACACACACACACACACACACACACACACACACACACACACACACACACACACACACACACACACACACACACACACACACACACACACACACACACACACACACACCATATATGCACAGCCACACTACCAATGCCCACATGCAAACTGTATGATCTGCCCAACACAACATGTAAGAAATCACAACATTACTGTAAGAGGAATATTGAAAATAAGTACAATAACATATTAACCTTGTAATATGGCACCAGCAGAAGTTTGAATATAACTCGCACTGGAATTGGACACCTGTGTTTGCACTTGCCCAGAGCAGGTATAAGAATGAGGATCTGCAAATTCTAAGCCACAGCAAGTACATATGTATCACTCAATCCTATTTATTAAAATAGTACAATGTCATACCATTATCAACATAGCATTATACACATGTGTATACAACGCACATACACATCTAATATGCTAGCGAAGTACTTGTAATTATTAAACTTGAAATATGATAATCATTGATTTAGTCATAACAGGGTATTCCAGAAACATAGCTGAGCAAGCTAAAAACTCACTAATAAGCTCCACATCAGGTTCTGGACTTAAAGGTTGTGGCACAAGCATTGGTTCCATAGTTGCCATTGTTCTCAAGTTGTCCGACCTTGGACTCTCACTCACCCTTAGTTGATTTGCCCAGTGTTCATTGCCTGATTTCTCCAAAATGTCACAAAACTTGAAATAAGCCTGGTCTGTCTTTTTCCTCAATATGGATATGATTTTCGACACTCTTTCAGGATCGTTCTCCTTGCCAGTAATGACAATCCTCTCCTCATCTGTCATAAACCCCCCAGCAGGGGTCTCCAGTAGTGGAACCAGTCCGTGAAGGGAGATTCCAGTCCTCATTTCTCCCTCATACTTTGCAAGTCTGTCATCGTAAATTTTACTCAAACCTATTATGTCAGGTAGGTCAATACATACAATGAAATACACAATTCCAAAGAAACCTTGCTCAGACATGCACCCCCATCTATATTATTTCTAATTTCTACCCACATCCACTATAATAACATTATGTTTGTATAGTTGATCATAATGATTCTGAATTATTATGTAAGAAGATTTTTTATTATAATGATTACATTTACAGTTTCTGCATTAATTTTCCAACTCTTCCTGTAGTACATCACTGTCAGCAGTATTAGTTCAACAGTTATATGAATTGGCAAGTGACAGTTGTAGCCGTCTTTACTTATTATTTAATAATCAGGTCAAATCAGCCACTTATAACCATAAATGATAATTAATAGTGCAATTATGTTTGTTTGGGGACACATTCAAATGTTTACTTCCTCAGCAACCCATGAATAGATATGTAAATTTTGTATGCCATGTGAAATAATTTTCGTCTCACTATCAGTATGATTCTATTATGTCACTTATACATGGTATACACTGTCACATGCGTATGATATTCAAAGTGAGACAATGAAAAATTACATGGTACATACATGTCTGAGTGCCAGAATCTGAAGGTGAATCTGATGATGTAATCATCTCGGGAGGAGGTGGTGGAGCATTAGCAAAAAACCTTCCTGTAGATTGCCATCAAAAAGGAAACATTGTATACTAACTTGAACAGATGTTACTTATAGTTCAAATTAGTAGTACAGTAACATTGAAGAAAGATTAATTGAAGGAACTCACGTTTTACTTTCTTCCAGACTAGAAGGAAGATGATGACAACGACAACCAAAGCTATTGTCATCACTGCTCTCGGTAGGAAACTCGTTACAGCCACAACAGCAAACACAGCCAAACCAAGAATTACTTTCCCTTCATACTTTTTAAATCGAACTGAAAGGTGAGTACATAATATTATAGTAATCAGGAGTAGTTATAAATTTTCTGGTATAATTAGGGTTGTGTTATAATGGCAAAGCCTAATATATAATATATTATCATATATTAAGTATCATTATCACGATTATCATCAGATATTTTAGTAAATCAACTACATAATTTAGCTAATACATAGTGAAAAATTCATTTAGGGGTCATCAGTTTATTACAATTGGCCATGTAAATTTACCATAATCTACCAAAACGGTTATGGTTACCGAATAAGGAATATAGGCCTATCTATTAACAACATTAATTTTAGTGAAAACTCACCCAAACGTCCATTTTGATTGCTCTCTCCATCATCAGGTAGAAGGACAGATACTTCATTGCCTGTCATGTAAATGTAATTTTCACAGAATGTCAGATAGAGCTAGTCTAATAAGACTCATGTTGTCAGACCCTCACTGTACTACCACGTGGAGGAATGATGAAAATGACACTAGATTAATGGAGAAAATTACCGCCATTTTTATGATTATGCTATAGAGAATTGTGAATAAGAAGTGAAAGAACAAAGTTTTCTGTGAACGACAGTGAATACGGTGGCAGCACCTCTGGAGTACCCTTACGCGATTTGCACCCACTGTCAGCTGAAGTTGCATACAGGCCCACCTAAGAAAATGCACTTCACTTTCTATTTGGTTGCTACTCGTCATCCCACAGCCTTGCCAGGCATTGCCAAGCCCAAGGCACTTCTCACTGGACTTGTTTTTTCAGTTGTATTTGTGCTTGGTGTTAACCCTGTGTCCAAGGCCAGTTAGGAGATTCTGAACTCCTATAGGTATTTTGTTACATAGTACTTACTTCTTAAATGAATTTTTGTATCTTACTGTTACTTTTTGATTGGAGTAATAATAAGTGTGAACTCCTATAAAATTAATGGTGTGCGTTACTTGGTTATGTCGGGCGACTAGACTATTGTACAGCAGGGTAGGTACACGTAATTTCAAGGTAATTTAGGATGGCAGCGTAACTTCGAATTGAAAGCCGACTTGACCTAACAGTGAGCTATTGTGGACACAAGTTCATGTCAGTGTTATCTCCTAGGCAAGTGATTCAATAGTACGGAGAATAGCTACATCATAGTCTTGTTCTTAAGTCTTTTTTCAATATCAAGACCCCCCCACACACACACATTTGGAGGGGCCAGTCTATGTGGGTTATCAAATAAACGCAATTTTGGTAAACCAATCAGTTTTTTGAACTGAACTAGCTCTGTTGTGACCCTTACAGAGCGATAAAATGGCGGTAAAAGGGGAATGGACGGACAATGATCAAATTGCATGCAAAAATTACCTGACATATCAGCTCGCGGTAGAGGCTCTCGTTCAATTCATCCACTTGGAAGGGGCCAATTGATCCTGGAAGGGTATCTATGTACAGTAACACTTAGAGAGACTCAGTAGCGTTGACCAGAGATTAGTACATACCCACACCCCGTTTGTTCGCGATAAACTTTGGGGGCACAGGGGATAAAAAAATCCCGACTCAAAAGTTTCGCAACGAATATCCCACGCCTCCGCTTCACTTATTACAGATATTATAGCTAGATATAGATATTATTCTAGTAGAGAGATCGCGTATAAATGGCGCGATAGTAAAATGATACAGTTTACCATTGGTTTCAACTTTGTAACTTTTATGGATCATAATGATTTTATTATAGTATTACCTGGAATTTTATATATGTATACAACTGCATGGTATGGATCTATAATTATTATTAAATTAAATGTACAAAGCACAAAAAGACATGATAAAATGTATAACGGTATTGTCTGTACACATAAATTAAAAAACAACTAAGATGAAATACATATTATGTACACACTCTATGTAATATTATTATTTCTTTACATAAAAATAATAATTTTGGTTTGGGAAAATATCGTACTAAGTATGTAAAATGTACAGTGAAGTTGTACTTTCAGGCCCGTATACGAATAAGTCCTAACCTTTTCAGCTCACCAACAACTGTCTCAGCTGCAGCTTCCTTCACATTCTGTTTTCCTTTCTCTTCCTTCCTGCCACTTGAAATCTTCAAAATGAGCCTATTCTGACCATCTGACAATGTCAAATGCAATTCAGTTGAAAAGACCTGCTCTTTGCCATTGACTGCCTGTGGATCCTCTGGATCCCAGGAAGGTGTTTTAGTGATCTTGCTTGCATCACAATTCTGAAAGTATTGGTTGAGAACCTGGCGTGAATTAACAGCCTGAGCTAGTTTGATATCTTGTGGTTCTGGCGATCGAACCAATTCTGAGGCATACCAGGACAAATGCGGAGGGAAGAATGACTCAGGAGGGAGAGATTGCTGGAGCTGTTTGAGTATATCGACATAACATGCCTCCACACCACATAGAACTGAACTTCTACTTTGGGTTGCAGAGTAAGGTTTACCATCAATCCTTCCCCTCACTGTAACTTCATATCGGCCATCTTGGAGCCTGGTATGCTTGTAATTCGGTTCAATAGTGAGACCTTTGATGCAATTTTTAAGAATGAACTCTGCTGGAGGAATTATCAGTGCTGCCTGGAGCAACTTCCCTACTATTGTCCTCACAAAACACAGCAACTGTTTGAGTACATCCAGAAGAAGTCTTTGGCTATCTCTCTGGAGTCCTACTCTCCCCAGTGACTCGGGAATTTGAAGCCAATAGCCTTTCTCCATTTCACGGCAGTAGAAACCAGGACGATCAGGAGGATGATCAGACGTAATTAACTTGATTTCCCTCGTATTTTGGTTGATCTCCACCCAGGTCTTCTTGGGTAAAAAGCATATCAGGTCCTTGTGGGCAACACAGTTGCGATAAAAATGCAGCAAAGCGAAACTCTCCTCATCACTACCTGGTAAGGGCTCCACCTCCTCCACTATGTCTCCTCTATCATTGACCCTCATTTTGGGTTGAAGTCCCAGTATTGCGCCTCCTATCTCCTTGTAAAAGTGACTCGCTGGTCCGAATTTGTCTCCCCAGAGCAACCTGGTCTTGTCCTCCTTAAATTTCCCCCTCTGATCTTGTTCTTTGTTATCCGAGCACTTCACTCCACTCGGTTTCGAAGGAAAGCTCAAAAGCGTCCCTTTTCTCGTGAGGTCAGGTTGACCGCCGTTGGAGAAGTGGCAGTAAAGGAGGTACCACGTATAGTCCAAGGCTGAATACAAATCCAAAGCGAAATAGCGAAACGTCATCCAGTCTTTAGATTGGTCTCGTTCCACATTCGGACTTCTTTCTTTGTCTTTGAAATGCTGCTCAATGTGACTGGCGCTTTCAACTAACCAGTAAATACTTTCGACATGCGATCGTTCCCACTCGGTTAGTTGGGCAGCCATGTTTTCATTTCTAGGAAATTATTTTGGTACCGGGAAAACCCCACTATAACACAGTAGATACTCTCGATATACGATCGATACCTAGCGTGATGAGCAATTAATTAAAATATCGACCTATAGTATGTTAATTTTGCATCAAATTAAAAGCATAACATTTTCTTTCGTATGTGTGGAACCTCTCAGAATTATAATAGTGAATAATTATTCAACATTAAAATTTTGATTTGAAAACACTGAAATTACAGAAAGTTGTAAGACCATGTCCACAGTACATAAACAAAACAAATGAAATCACAACATTAAAGATGATTGAATTGTACAAATAATTAGATTAGGTTCATAAAAAATCGTTGAGTAAAATGGAATAAGTCTGTGTTCACAATAAATACCACATTTCATCACTGTATTCCTGGAGACTGTGCATTCGTAAATTAAAGAAGTGTTCTGAGGTATTAAAACTAATCAATTAATTAATTAGATAAGGGATTTGACGTAAACAATTCTGTTCAGAGTGGTGAAGACTAGAAAGGGAGAGGGGGTAATACCACCTCGTCAGCCACTCCTGAGGAAGGAGGCAGGGTGAGCGTCATCCCTGGATACAGCACACCGTCAGGGTAAACACACTCCCGAGTACTGATCCCAAGACACTGCTTGCCTTCATCTTGGCTCACACGAGGCTCGCTCAGTCGTGTGACTAAGTAAGCTACAGAAAAGCAACGAAAAATGTCCCTCATTCTATAATGGCCATGAACTGCATAAATATACGTACTAATGTCCACATAGGTACAATGCACACACACACACACGCACATGCACACGCACACACACAAGCACATACTCATGCCTGTGTCACTATAAGAGTAGGAATACTACCTCCAGAACACAATACCACAGAAACCCATATGTGTATGCATACTATGTACCTGGAGGCTGAACGTCCATATGTTCCACCACACCAGACACCTCTGGACTGCATGAAGAGGATGTAACAGGGGGCAGGGTGTGGTCCACGGAAATATCACAGGGAGGTGTACAGGAGCTACCGTGATGGTTGAACGCAACACAGCGATATCTCCCACACGATTCATCAGTGATGGTTAGGGACAGACTAGATGAATCTAGTGTTCTCACCGTATGGACGCACTCGATGCTCGATCCATCACATTCCCAGCGAAACTCATCCACATTGTACGCCTTCACCTGCAATAAGACTGTTGCTCCAGCTCTGTGTTTGTACTGACCACCAGGAGGACGCCATTCCATGATATAAGGT
>OZ026559.1:1206844-1254344 GCA_964020155.1 Chondrilla cf. caribensis | reverse complement strand
ACTTACTAAGCAAGTTGTACTGTCCTGTCTATCAGTACTGGTTGGAATACTTCACATGAGCTAGGGACTGAGTGAGGTGTGTGTATTAACCAGGAGATTGTACTAACCAGGGTACTTACTAAGCAAGTTGTACTGTACTTACTATCAGTACTGGTTGAAATACTTTACATGAACCAACCAGCCATGAGGCCCTTTACATACCGTATATGCTTTAACTTTCACGGGGTTAAACTATCACGGATTGCCAGTTTTCATGGTTTTCACATTTTCAATTTCGCAGTTACTGGGTCTTAGTCTGACTTGCTAGACCCTACGAAATAGGCACCCAGGGTGCAAAGGATATTTGTGGTTGACACTTCTGCAGGTTAGTTAGTACCGGTAGCTAGAAGTGTGCTAGAAGATGACAGAAAAATATGTACGAAATGGAGAGCTGCATTTGTTTTTTTCATGTGTATCGTGCGGTGTGGACACCTTACATTGGAGAGCACCTTGATTGTGCTCGCAAAAGTGGTAATAGTCAGATCCTTTTGCTGTTGCAGTTCGGAAAGCCGGCGAAACGATCAGTGATGTGCTCCGGACGATCTCATGTACCGTATAACCGGAAATATTGGCAGTCATTTTATTTTGGCGGTTTGGCGGTTTGACCGACTACCGCCAACATAATATTCGCCAAAATAATAGCACCTGTGCCAAACGTCAGGATTACGTCACAATAAAGTGACGTAATCCCGATGTTGTGCGTCCGTGTGGCTCGAATAATCATGGCGATGTATCGGTACTTCAAGAGAAAGGAACAGAATACAGCTGTCGATCGAAAACTCCATTTTTGAAAGTCATTTCAAGTGTTAAAGTTGTTATATTGGGTAACACAGTAACTGTGGCTATGAATATAATTATAACCTGGGCTTGCTATCCGCCAAAATAAAAACCGCCAATACCCTGAAATTCGACAAACCGCCAAATATTCTTCCCGCCAATATTTCTGGTTATACGGTATCTGCTCACTGATGTCACTTTTGTGGCATCTCAATAAAGAATCGCCGTTGCTGCAGAGTCAAGTGTAGCTTGACCCCTCTGCGCACATGGAGGGGTCAAACTACGCTTGACTATAGCTACGTAAGTGCCACAGTGAATCGTCGCCATTTTTGAAATTATGTGACGTAATCGTCTTCCCATCTGGTTCAAATTTTCATGGGATGAAACTTTCGCAGATGGCTGCTGATCCGCGAAAACCCCGAAAGTTTAACCCCGTGTGAAAGTTAATGCGTATACAATACATACCTCTCTTCTCACATTCTTTACAAAGATGAACACCAGCCCCAGGTGGGTTGTTGTCTCTCACAGCATCATCGTAGCAATCATGGTGACTTCCAGGAAGAATCAAACCAGGCAGAGTCACACAAGGTAGGATTAAACCTGAAGAAAAACACATTTTCATTATGCAAGAGGGTCACATTGGGTTTAACATCCAAATGCAACATGAAACTATGTTTCCAGTTACATTTTAACCACTGCATGAAACTGGAAATGTAATTGAAACTTCCAATAACCCACGTATTGAAGTTTCAGCTCGAACCATAACAAGGACACATTTTATTGAAATAAACCAACACAATACATCGAAACAACTTTGGTCCGAGACCATTTCCCACAGTTCTTGAAGTCTTGGTACCTTATTCGAACAATGAACTTTACCAAGTACATCCCATATAGCAGGAAAGTTTCGTGGACTAAAAGTTCTGCAAATTTCGCAAAGAAACTGGTATTCGTGAAAGTTTTATTTGTGAACACTCAATGATGTAATTGTCTGAAAATCAATTAACGTGATGGGCGTTAAAAACATGAAACTTTTCTTAGCGAAATGACCCATGAAACTTCCCGGTCCATACGGTACATTCTAAGCAAGGATTAGCAGTAAGCTAAACACAATATGTACAGCGTTGAAGGATTGAAGATATTCAGATCATGTGGGGTGTATTGTTAATACATTCAAATACAGTGACATGGGACCATGTCTGGATACAGTTTGGTTTGGCATGGCCCATATGGATACAGCAGTACAATAGGACATACCAACCAATACATGTGTGTGTGTGTGTAGATTCTCTGCACACACTGTTAGAGTCCTGTCAAGTACACAGTGCACCCATCACATGACTCACATGACCATGACATCATTACTATAGATAGCATTAGAGCACAAACAACATGTATCTTGTGACCAATGATCTCATCCACCTCGTGACTGAACCCTAACCTTCAAGCGACTAACCTTCATGAACAGTCACACACGTCCTATATATACAGCATGTAACATACCTACTTTTTATTCAAAAACAATCTAACAAGCATAATACTCCCATGCATTCTATATATGAACATTGAAAGCACAGACTATTAGTCTACTCAATGCTGAAATAATAACAATAGTCCAGGGTTAGTATGGTGTAGGCATAAGAGGTTGATTCTTTACGATAAGGGGATTGAGTGTATACACGACCACGTCACAGTACTACAAACATCTACATGCTTACCTTTAGGAGCCAAATGTTCTGTTGCGTTCTTTCTCAGTCGCACAACGCGCACCAGCAGGAGCTTCAGTTGGCCGTCTTCGGAAACAGATGAACACAGATACAATCCTTCTGTCTCAAACGTAACCGCTACTTGTAGGGAATTAGCCAATGGATCGCTACTTTCCAGAACGTGGCCGTTGAAGAACCACACCAGTCTCTTGATTTCAGAATTGAGAGGGACGGATAGATGTACAAGTTCTCTCTCTGCGCCATAGAGAAACTTGATGCGCCGGGTTGACTCGGATTCGATAACGTTTACCTTTGATAAAGTAACTGTTACAAACTTTCCCACGGATCCTATTATGAAAACAGTTCACGCAGTTTAAACATAGACAACTAAAACCAACGGAGTGGTTAATAAACAAAAGGACTTACCAAGTCTATGTTGGTTCAGTTTCTCTTTCGTGCGGAAGGGAACGCTGACCCCTTTAAAAGGGGTCGCGTTGGGCCTTAGATTTAATTCCTGTCTACCTTTCGCCGATTCTTTGGGCATAACAAGCCAAAAAACGACTCAAAAACAGATGAGGAAGGTAATACTCTCTGAGGGTCTACGTACATACACAGTACGTATACACGTGCGTACCAGACCTCGATGGCACAAGCCGCATACTGCGACCGTATAATCTCGGTTCCCGAGACCTCTCGGGTGATCATAAGAACTAGGGGATTCTGTTCAAGCTTGAACAGAATCCCCTCTGCAAAAATTCGCCATTTGACAAATCGTCATTATCTTCACCGTATTTCGAGATCACCACGTATACGCTTGTAGTCGTCAATTCCTTCATCCATGTAGTCTTACTTGTGTTGCAGATGCATAGTCACTTTTGGGCAAGATTTTTCTTCTTGTCTGGTTTAGCCCCTGTAGAGTCATCGTCTTGACCCCGCATTTTGTGCCAGTTCAACTACAGATGGGACACCGAGCGCGGAGAGCAAGAGAAACAGCTTCTTTCGAGCGTGATTTAAAGAAGGCATGGTCAGCAATAGCACGCCACGTGTGTAAATGGGGCACGTGATTCAGATGACGTAATCAGGCTCAGCTTGGAGAGACCACTAGCCTGTGGGCTACTATTAGTGGCCCTCAGTAAAACATGGCTAAGCAAATTCATTCGAAATCAGTAACAACATCATGCATAATAGGTCTCAGAATAAATAAAATTGACGTTTAGCAGATAAATTAAAAGAAGACATAGACCTGCACTGCATGTTTCACTTCAAACGGGAAAGAGTTCCAGATGTTGGGACCAACAAATGAGGAAGCTTTCTTCCCTAACTCTGTGGATGGTAGTGGTAGTTGCAGGTTGCCTGCAGTAGCGTCCTGTGTCACCCGACCAGTCTCAACAAGCAGCCGAAGCAGAGGAGATAATAGGAAGGATTCACACCTTGGAGAGTTTTGTGCACACAAGTACACAGGTGAATGTTTATCTTGACTCCTATAGGGCCAGTTCAGCTTTTTCCGGATGGCAGTGGCAGAAGTGGAACGAGATTCATTAAGAATCACCCGTGCAGCATAGCTTGCAGTAACTCCAAGCAACGAGCCTTCTTCCTGCTAAAGCTGTACCACACTTGCCTGGTCTTCTCCTAATTAATTATATATTTCCCCCTCTGATCTTGGTCCTCGTTATTCGAACACTTCACTCCACTCGGTTTCGAAGGAAAGCTCAAAAGTGTCCCTTTTCTCGTGAGGTCGGGTTGACCGCCATTGGAGAAGTGGCAGTAAAGGAGGTACCACGTATAGTCCAAGGCAGAATACAAATCCAAAGCGAAATAGTAGAATGTCATCCAGTATTTCAATTTGTCTTTTTCCACATCCCGGCCTCTTTCTTTCATTTGGAAGTGCTGCTCAATATTATGGGACTGGTATTTTTGATTAGCTAAATGCTTTGAAGGTACAATTCTTCCCATTCAGTCTGCTGCATGGCCATGTTTCTATTTCAAAAATTTGATTTGGCATGCATGGGGAAAACCCACGTAATGACATTGATTATAAATTTGCACGTTCGATCCATAATAATATTATAGTACAGTTAGCAATTATCAAATTAATTAGGCCAATCCAAATCACTATAATATCATCATTTTCTCCCATCCAACTTTATAACAATAATATATACAAACAGATATAAGCCAATAGCCCATATATGTATTATGGTCATACGTAATATATAATATTTTGCGAAACTGTAATGTATGGGAGGTATAGGGCCGCCACTTTGTTTTTGCATCATCCCCCCTACATATAGAGTGCTATCGCACTCCATGATACTATGATGCAGAAAGAGACTGTTCTTATTCTATCTATAGAATGTTCTAATAACAGCATTATGCAATGTATTAGCTCTATGTGGTGTGACCGTTTTGAGTCGTAATATACATAACCTATTACTTATTAGTATAATATTATTTATTGTTTTCTTCTGCATGATATCCCAGTTATCATTGTATCTTGTGTAGTGCTACTTTGGACCCCTCCGTGTCCTAGCACCTTCTGGTGTGGTGCACTTTAACAATATTGATTAGTCACTGAAATTGAATTATTACCCACACCAGTCACAAGTCATGGTCAGAATACATACACCAGAGAACATACAGTACACGTGAAGGTCATTCAGTGCTGAGAAACATGAGACAGTGACCATGGTCAATACAGTACATTCTTGTGTATCACGGCATATTGGTATTAAAACCTCCTGGACAGTCACAAAAAGGCAGGTGGAATAAAAATAGAAAGTACTGTTATTTTCTTCACAAATGTTTAGTGATTGGCTTTGGAGAATCCCTCCCAGTGCACAATTTGCCAATGTCATTGTCCTCTGGATTCTGAGGGGTGGTCATTCTGGAGGAATCTACACAATCAAATACAGAATCTGAAGTGAAATGATAGATAACATAAGGAGAGGGAATGTTCTTCCCCAGTAGATTGAACCCGGACGTAAACAATATTTGTCATGTGACTTACATGGCTGTGTGGAGATGGATGGAGGTGGCAGCCCGAAGCCCTCACGGAGGATGGGAGTCTGTCTGATGGTGCCCTGTGGAGCAAAGGATGGCAGTCCATAGTCCACATCAACGGTGATTGTAGGAGATTGCGAAGTAAGACCACTGCGGTTATTATAAGCAACACACGAGTAGAAACCGCATGTTTCTTTACACACAGTGATGGTATGTTGAAGCTCTGAGCGGTGAAGTGCACTTGTATCTTTGCTGCAAATGACATTCCCATTATGTCGCCACTCCAACCGGTGTGCGTTGAAGGCAAACACGTGAAATGGGACCGGACTTTCACTGGGATAGGTGTGGCGTCCATGGGAAGGATACCATTCATACAGGTAGGGCGGCAGAGGCACTGGAGATACAAGAGAACACACAACAACACAATGATAACACAGCTTCTTCTAACATCAGGCCTGTTTGCAGCAATGCATGTATAGTAAAGTGATACATAAGTACAGTATATATGTACCTACACACTACACACATACATTGTACATTCCGTCTATCATGATACACATTTGGGGACACACATAACACACACTCACAGTTTTCAAGAAGGTAATACGCTAGCTTTTGATGAAAATGTGGTCCACGTTTATCCAGCAGACTCCATATCAGCCAATAAACAAGCTGGTCACATTGTCGGACTTCGGTCAGCGGTTCCTTAGTATCGTCCCATGTTAGAGTCTTTATCAGCTCTTCAACAAATTCTTCATCGGCAAGACCCTTATCCATCAGCTGTAACAAGATCTTTTTGATCTCCGCATGGCATGAGCTATCTCTTCAAATGAGATAATCAAATTGGAAATCCTGATGTGAAAACTGAACAAGAATTCTTCTCAGAGCATCCTGCAGCGTCTTGGAGTCTTTATGAAGTAGAATTCAAAATTAACGCATGGTTACCCATGTACGTGTACACACACACACACACACACACACACACACACACACACACACACACACACACACACACATTCAATCAAAGCGTCCTTAAAATTAGAAAAATCTTCAAACTGTAAAACAGCTTTTGCCAGAAATACACACAGATATACATATTTACCATGTTTTTATACTTATACACCTCTCTATTTTTAGTAAGAAGTACTGATTGAGTTTATTGTTCACCATAACTGCTTTCTCATGTGTGACTTGTGCGAAATAATATTTTACACACATATATAGACACATACAAATGCAATTATGTACATATGTACGTACATTCAGAAACTGTACTCTGTGAGTCAGCATGAGACGGGACATGTTCAGCTTGCAATCCGAGAACAATGTCATACTCGTAGTCACCAACAGGAGGAGATCTTCTGCTAACTTGCTGGGAAGCACCACTGAGGCTGCTTCGAGTTTCAACCTGCTGCTGCTGCTGGGTTGGGGGTCGGAGGGGTGTTTCCTCCTGAGACTCCTCTGAAAGGAAAGGACAGACACACAGCATTAAAATCCTTGACAAAAGTGAATTGTTGTAAACTACTTGAATTGAGTAAAATAGGATCAAACACACAACAGGGCATACCAGATGATGGTGTATATGTATGTAATTATTTGTTTATCCATCCACCATGCTACATACTTACCCAGTTACTCAGTCACATATGTACATACCTATACACCGACCTACCTACCTATTCACACATATGTATGCACACCCGCACGCACACACACACACACACACACACACACACACACACACACACACACACACACACACTGATACAAGCAAGGATTACCTTCCAAGTGCACTATGAATGTACAAGAACAATACTGAAATTGACTGTCTCCAACAAACACTGCCAGACAGCACCACATTCCAATGAAGCTATCTGCTATGCGGATGGGGTAAAATTGCCTGTTTGTCGGGTATTCAGCTGAATGGTGTAACCAGACGAGGCGAAATTGCTCGATGGCACATCCACACATCTTTATTCGAAGGATTTTGGATTCATTTGCTTTTCCTCCCACAAAAATTGGTTTATTGATTGGAGTGTCAAATACTGTTTCTGCAAAATATGAACGAGCAAAACGACTGAGTGACACTACCAAAAATTACATTAATTACATTAATGTCAAATTTTATTGATCGATCATGTAGTAATTAGACAATGAGAATGCTACAGTTTGCCATCTATGCACCATCAACAACAAAGCATAACCTCTATGAACTCCTGAGTATTGATTAACTGAGGTTTTGGATAAATGAATGTCGGATGAACCAGGTGTCGGATAAACTAGGTGTTGGACAAATCAGGTGTTGGATAAACCAGGTGTCGGATAAACCAGGTGTCGGATAAACCAGGTGTCGGATAAACCAGATATTGGATAAATCAGGTGTCAGATAAACCGAGTGTCAGATAAACCAGGTGTCGGATTAACCAGGTGTTGGATAAACCAGGGTACATTGTTCACAACTCAGTGGCGGTGAAACACAAAGTAGAGTTGGATAAAATTAATGAGGTCCGTATCTCGTGGGTCCTGCTGGCCATCACACACCTGTGTGTTTCATGTGATGCTACAACCTGAATTCAGTGCTAGCACTAGCACTAGAGGTCCAAACAAGCACATGAACACAAATGCACATATCTACCTCTAATACAGCATGTTCGGCATAGTTTGGGATGGCCCCCATCTCGGTCAACATCACAACACAGACCATCGGGCATCAATAGAAGTCCTCTGGGCAGTAATCCTACATAGAAAGAGTGAGAGAATAAAGAATTCAAACACAAAGAAGACAGTATGTATACTTTGATCACCCATCATCAAGTCTGTTCTTTTCTCAGTACAGGCATAAATACAGTTGCAGCCTATGCTCTTGGTTTTGCATTGAAAGGAAGATTAGTTGAACCAACAAAGAACCAAAGAGCCCTGTTTCCACCAATTCAGTGACAATGGGTCTACCAGATTAGGCATCTTTACATACCACACATCCATTACAATACAAGTCATAGGTATGCATGAATTAAAGTATTAATTGTCATGGGGAGGTAGTCCACACCTTGTGCTGCATTCACAATCAGAAACAACACGAGTGTGACTTCACATACTGAATGATCTCACCATCAGAACTACAACAAAATATCCCATCGTAAAATGCATGTGATACTCCTCCTCCACAATGATATCACCACAGTGATATGCAAATGAGGGTTGTGGTTACACGTGCATATAAAATGGTAACATGTATTGTATATTACCATATATGCACATGTAACCATGACCCAAGGTACAAGGCACACAACCTCACCAGGTTCTTGTGTAGGTCCAACCTGCTTCTGTACTTGGACTACAACCCTGACTATAACACATTCCGCTTCTTCAAAGTCCCCCCTCACTCTGAAACACACGTACATCCCGACTGTACGGGGGGTGATGATGACCTTCAGACAATTCTTGGTTGTGTAGGGACCGGGGAATCTAAAGTGGTTGAATATCCACACGAGACGTTCGTTTTCAGGATTTGGGGCGGGTAAATGTACAACCTCGTTCAAACATCCTTCGATTCTCTTGAAGAACGGACATCCTTTGAGCGTTATGACCTTCTTTTGTAATGTCCAATTTTCCGCGAAATTCGACTCTAAAATGGAGACGGTACATGATCATAGTATCTATGCTATAATAAGGCCCGTTAATTAATCACAAATTATCCACTTCAATCTCGTCAAGTGAAAATAGACGATTGACTACCGCCACTTACTGTATTGACTGTCTTCTCTCCACTTTCGGAATAAATCTCTTCTTCTGTGCCGAATTGGGGCCGCTTTTGGGCGGCGGCCGATGACTGGGTAAGGTGGATGTTCTTTCTCGTCTGTCTCTTTAAACAGGTTACCAGAATTCATAATAATCCTTTGATAAGTACGGCCATGTTGAGTGTCTATGGTTAGACTAGACCATAGACTCTATGACCGTCCCAACAAGCGCCCTAGGCGCAGAGAGGGAGGGAGGCGTTTAGAAAGACGGTCGTAGCACGCCAGACTAGTTCTTCAGAACACGCGACTATCACGTGTACCGCTACAGTGCATATTTACTAGTGTGCACGCAGTGCAGATACCTCGCATATATACGGTATATTATTGCTGTGAGGGTGAAGAGACATCGATATTTGTAATCAGGGGGTAAAACCCCTGAACTCCCCAGGTTCCTTCTCCCCAGGAACAAAATCTACATGATGTACCTAGGACACAGGTTGCACAGTGAGGTATACGTAACGGGACAGTTACTTTTGCACCAACACATCCTGGCAAGATAGCTAATTGAAATTAAAAGGAAATAATTAAAGAATAAATATAAGTATTAGGTATTAATAATTATAATAGTAATATTAAGTTATAAGTGTAAGTCTTTATGGTAAGTGAAATTAAAGGAAATAATAATAAAACAGGAAATAATAATACACAAGTTCATTTCACCGAGTGGGACCATGTATGAGCATGTCGGGCATGAAAGATGGTCTGACTGCACAAGGTGACCTTGCTGGATGCTCTGTCCAGCATGCTTGTTATGGAGGATTTGGAGGCCTTGGAGCAATTCTTGATGGCCGAGATGATGGTGGAATTGTAGTGTTCCAGACTTCAAATTTCAATTGGAATCAGGTCAGATCAGAGCCCGAGCCCATGTAGGTTGGCCACAAGTTGACAGTAGTTGTTCTTTTCTGATTTCCGTCTATGTGGACTCGCTATAACATCTTCACTGTTCCAGGGGATGGTAAGCTCCAGCATGGTGATCTTCTTCTTGTGTGGGTTGGTTTCATCCACTATGACCATGTCTGGGATGGATCCGCTGGCCGACACTTCAAATGGGATGGTAGCTGGGGGTTTTCTGAAGCTCTGAAATTGCTATGGATGCTTAAAATAAGGCTGATTGTACATGTATTCCGGTTCAGTCTCGTTCTCAACTCCATCGTCAGAAATGGGACTCGGAACGAGACTAGAGCCATTGCACCATAAGGGTCTATGATTGCACAATACCGAACAAGAAGATCATGACGTCTCTCGCTTTATGATTGTCAGTGGGTTTTCCGAACTAAAGCTAAGTGGACTAAGCATCTCGTCGTGGACACAACAATTGACTAGATGGTGGGTACAGTATTGTATAGAAATATGTAGGCGGTAGACCTATTGTTGTAGTGAATTCGCCTTATTAGCGATTGAGAGTCTGACCCTTTGTTGACATTATAGGGCTTTTGTGTAGTCTTCGTTGTTACATTTATTTCCTCTACACTACGATATCCCTAGCTTCCTACTAGTGCTTCTATGTTATAAGGTGTTTTCGCCACGCGTTACAGAAAAAAATCCTCGCACAATTCCGACAATACCTCGTACTGTATTTTTTATCAGTGTGTGTTTAACCAGAGATAAGTATTTCCGTGGAAATGCCATCTGGTACGCGGAATGAGGATCTTCTGGTATGATGAAACTTTGAAAACATGTCGAATCAGTATCAAGATTCATACATGATGTGGTTTCGGGGTATAGGATACTGCGTGTTACAGTTGTAGCCTATTCGCCTCTCTATCTTGCTGTTGCACACCTAGACATTGGCCATGTGTACATAGCTGTTTCTGAAGTCTACAAAGAGGTGTTGAAATATGCGAGGAAGCAATTGTAGTTGAAGATCTAAGTGAGGAAGTAACATGATATTCAGTTATATTGGATAGTGACAGGGACTGGTTAGTTGAATACTCTTGAATGGATATCGCCCAGCGCTATGTGATTTGTACACATACATACAATCAACACTTGTTGGAGGTATTGTGTGTGGTGTAGTCCATATTGAGCCATGCCAGTGACTGGCTTCTGGTTTGACATCCAAGTCTGATGTTTTTCCTCGCACCCTCCCCCATCAAGCAGTAAAAAATAACTGAAAGAACAAAAGAAGGCAACCATCCATGAAACTAGTTATTCTATTATTATTCTTATCAATAACCCAATTAACTTGCCTTATCTGTCAACAGTGAGCAAATGTCAAGTTGTGCTTCCTTGCATATGATTAGTGTACAATGTAAATTACCGTATAGTGGGAAATTTTCACAGGTCAAAAGTTTCGCGAAATGCACCTTAGCCTAATATTTGCGGTTCATAGTTTCGCGATGTTGCAATCAAAGACAAGTATTGTGCAATGCTAAACTGAAAAATTGCAGTCTTCAGTCGAATCGCGAAAATTGCAATCTCGCGAAAATTTCCCGCTGTACAGTATTATGTCACCTGGCTTCTTGATAGTAGCCTCGGGGCTATTAGCCTCCCCAGTATAAACTAAGGGTATAAAGTAAGGTAGTTTTGGGGGCAGTACCTAATACTGTGTATGTACGTTAGTGATACTTGATACCTTTTATTTGTCCTTTTAGCTGGTAGGAGGATGGGATTTTAGGTTGTTCACACATACACACACGCACGCACACATGCACACACACACACACACACACACACACACACACCTTCACCTAACTCAAAGGAAATACAGGGTAGAAAGGGTCCTTGTCATACAACAGTACATACATATTTGAGGTCACACCTGTTGCCCTCCTCTGCAGATTCAGTTACTGAAGCGATCAAAATTGCTCACTTTCATCGGGTGTGGGGCAGCAATTGGACTGTTGATCCTACTCCGCTCCAGCAGTAGCAGAAAACACTACCTCTTTCTGAATGGCGTGCAGGTGGAACAGTCCTTACTGAATCCTGTTCCAGCCAATTCCAGAAATGTAATGAGTGTTCGAAGTGCTCCCTTACTGGTTAATATGAGCAGTGACAATTTGAAACTCGTGAATGATAGAAAAGTGGGAAGAATGGACCACTACAACCGCACCTGGATTTCAATGCATAATATAGAGGCTAATCTCCTACCAGCAAAGGTCATTGATCGTGTCAAGTACTTCTTGTTCTTCGTGGGACACGGTCGAGGGGGAAGTTCCATATTGGGCTCTCTAATTGATGCACACCCTCACATCGTTGTGGCTACCGACTACCAACTCTTTGAAAAATGGCGGCAAAATCCGGAATATCATTGCAATCGCTCTGTTTTGTACACAGCTCTCTATCTCAGAGCAAAGAAAGTGGCATATGGATATTCTAAACGGATGGTTCGTGGTTACTCACTGTTTGTGGATCATGCGTTCATGGGAAAATACAAGGAATTTATTTCTGTGATAGGAGAGAAGGAGGCAGGCAGTGCTACTGCTATTTATGAGAACAACAATGCAGGTTGGAACCGAGTGTACTCACAGCTGCAAGAAACTGTGAAAGTGCCCATAAAAATTATGCAGGTTTGTGTGTGTGTGTGTGTGTGTGTGTGTGTGTTGTGTGTGTGTGTGTGTGTGTGTGTGTGTGTGTGTGTGTGTGTGTGTGTGTGTGTGTGTTGTGTGTGTGTGTGTGTGCGTGTTACTGATGTAGAACTAATACATTGCAGAAATTCCTGAGACTGTGAAATGGAGCTGTTGTTATCAAAGCGTTCTCAATAATGGTTGTCAGTTCAGGGAATTGCCACTCTGCTATGATAATAACAATAATATGTCAGCACACATGTATTTTTGTACTTCATGGATTGTTTGGAATTTGCGTTATAGTCACCTTTACTGTATGTTTTGTGTTTATATTACAGATAGTTAGGAATCCTTATGACAACATTGCTACCATGACGATATTCTTCTTTGGTGGGGCTGACAAGAGAAAGGAAGTGGTCAATGAAGGAGGTCGGGTGAACAACTCAGAGCTGTTGGACTTCAGAATAAAAGCGTACTTTCGTAATATACACGCTGTGCACAGTATGCAACAGAATCCCAATCTACAAATTGACCTCCATCAGCTACACCTAGCTGACCTCATTGGTGACCCCGAAATAGAAATGAGAAAGATTTGCAAATTTCTAGGGGTCACCTGCTTCAACTGGTACCTGGAAACATGCAGAGAACACATTTTCAGTGAACTCTCCAAGACAAGAAGTAAAGTTGAATGGACCACGGAACAGATAGCAAAGGTTCAGGAAGAAATTGACAAAGTACCCTGGCTCAGGAGATACAATTTCGAAAGTGAATGAAAGATAGATGGTGCTTTCATCCGTTTTCACAAGGATTATCTGGTTCCCAAAAATCAATTTTTATAAAACAGATCAGTATATGTATAATTTCATTAGTGTTCATATTTGTGTATAATCAAAGGAATATGAATTACCCACTAATTTTGACAATATTATTATTAGTATGAAACCTTATAATAGTGTATTATAATCCGAAAGGTCCCGAAAGAGTATTTTATCCTTCATTAATTGGAATTCAGTAGGTTTCCTATAACAACTGTCAGTACACGAACCGATGAATGTTGTTATAAATCGCTTGGGTAATAGGTGTCAGTATGCGATTGCTCTGGCTTATAGAGGTCTCTAGTCTGGCCCCCGCGCGATAATGAGAAATTGGGTCTAGCGAGCCAGACTAAGAGGGCTCTCGAATGTGTGAAGAAAGCTGCGGTAAGTAGAGACGTGCTCATGTACGTATACTCAACTCCTTCCCCTTCACTAGCTTTCAGAGTCGCGTTTCGTGTTGCTCAATATAGTCACCCCACAGAACTTAAGGAATCGTAAGACTAGATTAACTGACGGAGAACTGTTTGCCGTTTGTTCCATCTCGTTTTAGTGGTAGCATGGAGACACTCGTGGCGGTATATTAGTTTCCAATCGAACTCCGAACCCAAGTACACAACGGTGTAATGTAGGCAGTAGTATTACTGTAATCTCGCGTTAGCCGGGGATGAAAATGACGCTGAATGCCAAACCACTTGGTATACTCAATGAGAATGTCGACTAGGTTTCACATGGCTCCCTTGTCATCTGTAATATGGTCTGCATCCTTAATTGTCTGACAGGCGCTCCTTTGAAATGCTGGAAGTAAATTGTACACGTATGTACGTAAGAGAAGTGTAACTTGGAATTTGTGTCTTCAAACAGCTCCGTGTTGACCCAATACGAAAGGTCTACTCCTTCAATCGATCATACACATGTTTGCTGAGATATCTTTGACTTCAACTTGTAACAGTAGCTCAGCATTGAGATTGCTTTGGAAATCTATGAGTTGCCTCAGTCTGCTTTGGTGTATGTACGCACGTACATACACTATACAAGACACATCAGATGTGCTATGTTCTTATAACTGAGAGGAAGAGTGCTAATCAATACCAATATTGGAGTATGCAATATTCCATTGTAGCTTATATCTGCACATGTATGTATACTTGTGTTATGTTACTTATGTTTTTATGGTATGCATACATATGTGTATGTGTATATACGTATGTACATACACACTGGTGGGTGGGTATTATACATAGCATATTATTATGACAGTATAGTGCAGTATTGTGGACAGAATTTAGAAAATGGTGATTACATACTCGATAAGTGAAAATGCTAGTACAATATTATAATCATCATTATTATGCCTAATTCTGTGTATTTTATGCAGATGTTTATGTTAAGAGCAATCAAAGGCTCTTGGCGCTGGTTGTTGGCCATATTCATCATCACCATGGTAATCCAGCTCACCATGCTACTACTCCCTAGCAACAACCAACAACGTGTTGCTAGGAGCGAGTTTGAAAATCTGTTGGATTTACTGGAGGAGAAGGAGAGTGTCCAGAACTCTTTACAGGAAGTAGAAAGACCTACCCCTATGCTCAGACAGGCATACTTGGTTGGCCATGAGGAACGTAAACGTGGTGTACTCGATAGTGGACATGAAGAAGCAGAGTATGAACAAACTCGTACCACAGAGAAAACTGCGGTATTTGAAGGTAGGCATTCTGATAGGAGTCAAAAGATAGTTGAAGATTCAGAAACACAACAAGTGAATACGAGAACATATCACACAAATGATGAAAAGACACATCAGACAGAAGAGGATGAGAAGCAACAAGGAGAAAATGATGCATTTCAGGACATTCCGAACCGTCTGTTAGACTTGCTAAGCAAAGAAACTGTCCAATTGATCAACCAGAGAGCTATTTTACGAAGAAGACACTACAATCACACTTGGGTCTCCCCATCTCTAGTTGCCCGCCACCTCCTCCCTTCCAGTGTAGTTGAAGGGGTAAAATACTTTCTGTTCTTCATTGGACATGGACGAGGGGGAAGTTCCATATTGGGCTCTCTAATTGATGCACACCCTCACATTGTCGTGGCGACAGACTATGAACTTTTTCGTAAGTGGCAATACAATCCAAATTACCACATGAACCGCACAGTTCTTTATACTTCCCTGTATTTGAGATCCAAGATCATTGCTTCAGAGTACATTAGGAAACAAGCTCGCGGATACTCTCTCTACATCAAAAATGCTTACATGGGTAGGTATAGTCGATCGATTTCTGTGATTGGTGAGAAAGAGGCAGGAAGCGCTACATCCATATTTGTAAATGACCGGAAAAATTGGTACCGTGTGTTCAGGCAACTCAAGGATGCTGTGCAAATTCCACTTAAAGTTATGCAGGTGTGTGTGTGTGTGTGTGTGTGTGTGTGTGTGTGTGTGTGTGTGTGTGTGTGTGTGTGTGTGTGTGTGTGTGTGTGTGTGTGTGTGTGTGTGTGTGTGTGTGTGTGTGTGTGCATACATGCATGTGGGTTCATGTGTGTGTGTGTATAGACCCCCTGGAAATCTGTTGCCAAAAATATAGAATGAGTTCTCGTTAATCCGCCACCGCTGTATCTGCCAACCCTTTTAATCCACCACAATTTCCAAGTACCAATATAATGTACAAATAATCCAGTTAATCTGTCAAACTCATTTATCCACCATATTCTTTGAAACGAATTGCGGTGAATAACAAGTATTCACTGTAGTCCGTCTTAAATTTCCCTGAAATCTGCTTCATAAGCATATATTCATATCATTCCCATTTTAGTGTCATTAAGAGATAATTTACACAAAAGTGCAATGAATATAGTCTGCGAATGAGAGGAATACTACCTTAAAATTCAATGGGAAATGTTTCTTCAGAAAACAGCCACTTCCAACATTGGTTGTTGTTTATGTCTGTGATTGTCCCATAGTCATAGTCATAACAACCAATAATCATCAATTGACAATTATGCAAAGGTCAGCCATGCTTCCATAGACGCTTAGACTATTCCCACACTTTTGTGATAAACAACTTACCACATGGTTAGTACAGGTCATACTGTGTTAGGGCCCTCCCATAGTGCACTAATAAGGGCTCTTGGGACTGGTCAGTATGTACGTATGTGCACTAATAAGGGCTCTTGGAACTGGTTAGTATACAGGCTATGCCCTACAAACCATGTTGTAACTCTTACGTATGTATTTCTGTTATACATGTACATACGTATATGGACGGGCATATGTACGTATGCGACTGTATGCATGTTCCTACTGACGTACAGTGCGTACATTTGTATGTCCGTACGTACATATCATTATATCCACCTTTTTATGTACAGTTATATATAATTTCATATTTACGTACCTACCATTATTATAATTCCTCCCAGTAGCATATTACATATGTACAGTCATAATATGTATGTGTGTACCACTGGTAGTGATAATTCAATACATTTTCAATACTGTCACCTATACTATTTGTTTTGTGTTTGTATTACATTTTTGTCACCTTTAATTTTGTTGTGTGTTTACATTACAGATAATTAGGAATCCTTATGACAACATTGCTACCATGACGATATTCTTCTTTGGTGGGGCTGACAAGAGAAAGGAAGTGGTCAATGAAGGAGGTCGGGTGAACAACTCAGAGCTGTTGGACTTCAGAATAAAAGCGTACTTTCGTAATATACACGCTGTGCACAGTATGCAACAAAATCCCAATCTCCAAATTGACCTCCATCAGCTACACCTAGCTGATCTTGTTCATGACCCCCAAAATGAGATGATAAAAATTTGCAATTTTCTAGGGGTCACCTGCTACGACTGGTACTTGGAAACATGTAGAAAACACATTTTCAGTGAACTCTCCAAGACAAGAAGTAAAGTTGAATGGACCACAGAACAGATAGCTAAAGTCCAGGAAGAAATTGACAAAGTGCCTTGGCTTAGGAGATACACCTTTACCAGTTTATGAAAACAGAATTTACGATATGAGCAGTATTTAATTATCACCCATGTGTGTGTAGATTTTATTGACCCTGACTGCGTGTTGTACAACATTACAGATGTACTGTATTCTATGTAACAGATCAGTACTGACATACACACACACACATTATATTATTATATTATATTATTATGATATTGTCTTGATACAGTGAATTTAATAATAATACTATCAGGAAGATCAATACTGATCATCACTCAGTATTATATAGGATTCTAATTTATTATTTTATAATCTGGTCGTTATAATACAAATAGTCAAGTACATGTGTATTATATAAGCATTGTTTAATACGCGTACGTATCAAGAAGTTAAAGATTATTATACGTAGTACAGTACTGTATTGATTAGAATCACACGACTGTGATCACCATAGTAACGTGAAAATGGCGATGGTCTGATAGTTGTAGGGGGATTTTTGCATTTGTCGCTATGAATTTGGAGAACGCAGAGTCACTTAACAGAGGAAAGATCACCAGGACTTTTGGAGAAGTTACAATCTCATCCGAATTCGACTCTGGTAATTTAGACCGTGCGGAACTAGAACAAGAAGACTTCGAATACGAATTCTCACTATGGACCGCTCCGGATTGCGCTGGCACGCATTACCAGAACGGGAACAGGTCGTGGTTCTACTTCAAGGTTCTAACCCCCGCCAACTTCGAGGGGAAGACAATTCATTTTAATGTCATGAATATGAACAGACAGACCCGACTGTACAAACAGGGACTCACTCCAATGTTTAGATCTTTTCCGGGAAGAGGTTGTTGGGAGCGTCTCAGAGGAATAGTCCAATATGAAGTGAGTGGAGTACATTGTATCACTCGCACCAACACACACACACACACACACACACACACACACACACACACACACACACACACACACACACACACACACACACACACACACACACACACATACACACACACAAACACACACACACACACACACACACACACACACACACACACACACACACACACTGTTGTCATGGAGTATATACGTATGTCGTAGGTAAACTGGGTGCATGTATGTAGGTACATGCAGATCTCAACTTGGAACTTGCTCAGTAAGTATCCAAGCAGTAGTACTCCATTTTGTTAGTACATTTGTACAATTCACTCAGTCCCTACATCAGATACGTGCATACGTACACTATGTATGTCAACCAGTACTGGTAACAAGTACGTACATAACGTCTGTAAGAAATACAGATTCGGCCTACCCTACAGTGTATGCACTTATTTACTGTTTGAGTTAAACATTGAAGTTAGTATGTACGTATGTATATACGTATGTACGTACATACGTGTCTCTGATTATGTATGCACTTACATACATACTTATGTATGTGATCAAGTACGTATGTACGTATCTTATACATAGGTACGTACATATTTTATTCGTGAACATAATACGTACGTATATATGTCTTAGATGGAGAATGGACAGATGACACTTCGATTCAACTACACTGTCCATGACAGTAACAAGCGAACGACATATTTTGCCTTCTGTTACCCATTCTCGTATACCGAGTGTCAGAATATGCTGGAAAAGCTGGATACCAGGTTTAGTGAGCCGGCATCAGACAAGTTGACTAACTCGAACAAGATTTACTACCACCGAGAGTTGATTTGTCACAGTCTGGAAGGAAGACGGGTTGACCTGGTGACAGTGTCCTCTCATCACGGTATCACTAGTGAAGAAGAACCACGACTAGATGAACTCTTTCCCGATAAAACAGTCGATAGAGCAAGAAGGTTCAAAGAGAAGAAGGTACGTGTGTAGTTTTATTACATGTATGCACACACACACACACACATGCGTATTCACTCATACTTACGTACATGTGTGTATGAATACGTATATTATACGTACGTACGTATTTACGTATGTGCTGAACATACGTACGTATTTACATATAAAGTACAATGCAGCCAGTATTTTGTTCATTTATGTACTATGTACATATACGTACGTACATATGCAATATAGACTAAAGGTTCTCTTCGACTCACGACTGTACACAACTTCTTCTTTCTGCATGTAGGTCTTCTTCCTATCCAGCAGGGTCCATCCTGGTGAAACCCCATCCAGCTTTGTATTCAACGGATTCCTCAACTTCATCCTTCGTCCAGATGACCCGCGGGCTGTCGTTCTTCGCAAGAACTTTGTCTTCAAGCTCATCCCAATGCTGAACCCTGATGGGGTCGCTCGCGGCCACTATCGCATGGACACCAGAGGCAACAATCTTAACCGCTTCTACCTCTCACCCGACAGGGGACTCCATCCTTCCATCCATGCTGCACGGAGCCTCTTCCTCCACCATCATACCAAAGGGAGTGCAGGGAAGGTGCCGTCTACCTGTTTATCAGTTGGATGTGTGGATGAGACTAGGTCTGAGTGCCAGAGTTCCAGTGACAGCAGTGTCAAACGACAGACACCGGCACCAGTGGACTGCTGGGAGGAGACAGCGAAGAGTGGGATAGCGTTCTATGTTGATCTGCACGGCCATGCCTCCAAGAGAGGCTGCTTTATGTACGGGAACTACTTCAAGAGCGAAGCCAACCAGGTGGAGACCATGCTGTTGCCAAAGCTGATCTCTCTCAACTCGGCTCATTTTGACTTTGACGGATGTCTGTTTTCGGAAAAGAACATGTATGCAGCTGACAAGAACGGCACCTCCAAGGAAGGGAGTGGTAGAGTGGCTCTACACAAAGCATCTGGACACCTGTACTGGTAATGAACACACACACACACACACACACACACACACACACACAAACACACACGCACGCACACACACACACACACACCTCATTTCCAAATTCCATACTTGAGTAAGTACTTATACTGATTATACATAGTACATACATATGTACATACTTACATACTCTGGCTGTGCCTTTCCTGATACTACAGTTATACCCTGGAGTGCAACTACAACAGTGGCCGCATGGTAAACAGTATTGCTGGTGCCACAACTGATGGAGGAAGGGCCACTCCTCCACAAGAAGGGAGCTACATTCCCCACAAATACACCATTGAGGACTATGAGGAGGTCAGTTGTACTGGTTGTGCATGTAGGATATCACACACCCACACACACACACACACACATGCACGCACATGCACGTACGTGCACAAACACACGCATACTCGCACACACACACCACACACACACACACACACACACACACACACACACACACACACATTTACGTACGTATGTACGTATATACTGTATAATATCGCCCGATGATGTCGTACGTACATCAAAGGAGCCGCACCAGGTGGTAAATTTGGTTGCTCTAGGGCGCTTAGCTGTGCGCAGTCTCTATGGCAGCCGCTTAATTGCTTTGTAATTGCTATGTAAACTATGTATGAATATCATCAACACAAAGTGAGGACAGCTACATTATGTACATGTACACAAGACTAGTTAGTAACTTAAACACAAAGAACTAAAAGTCACAAAGCTCTTCTACACCACCCACAAGCCACTTTAGTAGGTAGAGCGTTTATTGGCGATAAACCAGTTACTATACACCCTATCCTTGGTAGGCGTATAATAACTAGTATCTATATATGTACGTATACATGTACTTATGTACTGTAAAACTCTACTGACAAGTGCATATTACTCAGGGTTTTAGTTACAGGGGTTCTCTGTACTGACGTTCACTTATCCAGGTTGGTCGTGGTTTGGCGGTGGCTGTCCTCGACATCTACCAGATCAATCCGTGGTCTCGACTACCCAAAACAGAGTATGGTTCACTGGCCAACGTGAGACACACACTTCTCCACCAGGTAACTAGCAGTAGATCCAAAGGGACCACCAAGCCCTCCAATATCAGTACCAAACACGTTACAAAGTAAGAATTACTCATTCTTACATGAATACATATGTGCGTAGATCTGTTATAACATCTGTATACATATACTGTACATACGTACGTACGTACGTATGTACTATGAGTGATGATCTTGTACACAGTGGACTACATGAGTACATACGTATGTGTGTATGAAATACGTACGTATGTGTTTGTTTATATGTACGTACATACAGTGTGAATTGACCCTGTCTTATTAAGTAAAGTGTGTTCATTTGCATACACCTATGTACATACGTACGTATATTACACGTGTAGATCTAGCAATGTCTCTGACACCGAAGACTCTCCTGTACCCACCACAAGGACAAAGTTTGCAGTCGATACTAATCCCACGAGATCTTTAGCAAGACTGAGGTCCTCCAGAGCAACTGCTCACCGTGGGGACAGTACTGTGCGTAGAGGGGTGGGCTGTGGTCTTGCAATTCTTGGTCACCGTGGTGGCAACTCCATGCTGTCCGGGAGTACCTTCACAGCAAGTCAACTGTTGAAGAAAAAAGGTACGCATGGGCATATACGTACGTATCTTTCATATGTATGCTCCTGATGGCACTGCAATATCACGTGTACATACATACATACACTAGTACACATACGTATGTATGTATTATGAGCATGTACACATACATATGTATTATCATTAAAATTCTGAGTATCCTTGTAGTATCATATTATTATACGTACATATGTACAGTAAGATGCATGATGTACATACACACATACGTACGTATGTTCTTTTTGCACTGCACATAATCTGTATGAATGTATACTTGTATTCTCCATTGAACATATGTATGTAGAGTCTAAGAAGTCCTCCGTGAAATCGGCTTCCTTCAAGGCTTCCTCTGCACCCAACCCTCAGCAGCAGAAGTGTAGGGAGGTGGGGAAGGTTCCCCTGAAGCCATCACTAGCCAACATGGGCAGTATCACCAGAATGAGGCTGTCCAGCAAGGCAAGCAGTGCTGGTAGGAACACGGTCAAAGCTGTTTCATCGGGGAAGAAATCCCGGATCCCGAGACGTGTGGAGTGCATGAAGATGAAGCTCCAGTTGTCATCCAGCTACAGTGATCCTGAGCCACTAGAGAGGAAAGGGACACTGCATACATTGCCTACACAACCTGGACTGTCAGCTGACCCCAGTACAGGAAAGCAACACAACGTGGATGCACCTGGTTCAAATTCAGATGGGATAGAAAGTTCAGTTTCAAGTTTACATTTCTTGTCCCAATTGGAACTCAAGAAAAAGATGTCTCCACCAAATCTTCCCAAAGTATGTACATATAATATATGTATGTACGTACATTAATTTTGTTCATGCAAAAAGTATATTATACATATCCCTGTGTGCATATACACATATATAATAGATGCATGTACGTATCTATGTTTTAAAGAATTACATACATTGTGTGACTATTTGTAAAGAGAATTTTGTTATATTGATGGGATACAACCTTTAACGTGGCCTAAATCTAGCAATGTTGATGAATCCTACTTGCATACGTATGTACGTATGTAGTGTGTGTGTACGTATGAGTGTGTAGAAACAAATGTATATTTTACAAGTTCAAACTTTCACAAATGCGACCGAATTGCAAAAAAAACATTTTGACTATACGTACGTACATATGGTATACACTATGTAGTACATACACATGTACGTACATACTAGTACTAGTACATGCGTACGTAGTTATACATATATGTATGTATGTACATACGTATGTATTGTGTTTGTTCTATATGTATACAGTATTGTTGTGATGTTTTCACTCATTCTCTTAAGGGTAAACTATTAAGACGTCAGAAGCACTCAATTCATGATCAAATATCGAATTGCTTTTTACTAATGGACTGGAAGAGGGACTCAGTGAGTGATTACATTGTACAATGTTCAGATCAAGCGTACACACATGCACACACACACACACACATACACACACACACACACACACACTTGTAAAGAAATGCTTGACAGGTATATGTACATTATTACGATCCACATCCATTCTCCATAACATCATATTCACTCTACCGTGTTTGCACTCATGCAGAAGACTTGTGCCGAGAAGCTGACGACATTCAACACATTTGTAAACTCAAGCACTCAAGTGTGCAGCAGGACCGATCTCAGACACTCCTTCTAGCTCATGTGTATAATTCACAATTCAAGCCTCAGACACACCTTTCAGCCCATAACAGTACTATATTCAGTTGACCTCGGAGGACAGCTGAGTTTGCACTTTGACCTGTGCGGACAGCTGTACTCAGTAACACTATCTTAATTCCTATACAATTCTCATGTACGTACATATGTACATGTACATCCACTCGTACGTACAATGAATTTATGAGTCTGACATTATGCATTATATGTAGTTTATGTACCTATTTTAGTTTTGTATGATATAGGAATATTATACATACATGTTTCCATGAGATATTTATTATAGTTTTATTATTGATAATTATTTGTTTATAATTATGTAATTAGTGACTGGTTTGCATGCATAAATTATACACGTATGTATATATGCACGTACATGCATGTATATACTAAATTGAGGATGCAAAAATTATACATGTATGTACATGTATGTACGTACACTAAACATTGAGGTTTTTCATCACATCCATCCATGCAACATACTGTACATGTAATGATGGTTATGGGTGGTTGAAAGAAAAGAAAAAAAAGGGTCACCCACTCGGGGTCGAACAAACCCATGGTTGGCTTTATAGGGACTTTCCACAGATACTGTGTACTTGGTCATTCCGCGAATGCAGAAGACACTATTCTAGCTGGGAGGTCAGTCGCGAGTCCCAAAGCTCCCCCCTACGGTTCTTTGTAGAGAGTATTGCAACTGACCACCAGGAAGCGAGCTCTTTTTTTTCATGGAAAAAATCCGTCCTTTGGAGGATTCGAACCCGCGACCTGGAGCCTAGAGTCGTGTCACCTGACCAACTGGCTACCCAACCAGCTACCGTGACCTATCTATTTTATTATTAGTATCTGCGCTATTTATAGTTGCCCTAGGTGTACAATTTGATAAAAAATGATAAAAGTGGAGTCGCAGAAGCCTTCCCCAGCACTCAAAGTACTTGGACGTCTACTTTAGGTTTGGAAAAACCTTCGCTGGAGATATAAAGTTCGGCGAAGCCGTTTCGCTTGAATTCTAGCCGAATTTCTAATTCTCAGCCTTTTGAAATCGGCCATCTTTTTGCGCAATATAAAATATAATAATTGGGGCGAGCCTAAGCGAGCCCCTCTCTTGCGAGTCGGCCGCCTGCCCGCCTACGCTTCCGGTGTGGAAATATATATATATATATATATATATATATGTTTGTATTACGAATTTAGGCCAACAATTTGGCCAACGTTTTCGACGTCTGGCGCGATCGTACGACCCTCTGAAGGACGGAAACACTTTTCATGACATCTGGTACGTCTGGAGAAAGACGTGGATGTCCTTTTCGAGACGATGGAGGCGATTTTTCGAACACGTTGACGTTTCTTTCTTTGGGACGCCGTGCCATTTTGATCGACTACCAATTCTGGTACTGGCCGAATTGATCTCCTTCGAACCGTTCGACAAACACATGAAACATTATTCTAGAACGAGAAAGACGCGGGGACACTCGGGACATCTTCTGAAAGGCAGGAAACGACCGGGGGAGTAGGGTCCTTCTTCGGCGATTCGGGCGTTATATCTTACGTGTTAAAACATCTATTTCTCATTATTTTGACCATTCTAAAACTGTTACATGGTTTGTTAGACCATATGTTCATGTTTTTGAACCTTTTGTGTCTGAATGATTCTCTTGTGGAACAAGGAATCTCGAAATACATGTTAAGGCCCTATGGTGAGCTGTAGCTGTCTAACACAATGGAATGACATCAATGCATTTTTATGTACACACTTATCAACATTTGGTATTTCTTCCTATAATACATTTGGAGTAGGGAGTAAGTTAAGGTAGAGTTAGGATAGGGTTAGGGTTAGGGTAGGGTTAGTGTTTTATATTTACGCATTGACTCATTTTGATGCTGTGTAATACATCTATAAAATCATTATCATCCTTCAATACAACACAGACATCTCTGTGCTGCAACATGGAATAAACATGTTGTCACTTCTGCAACTACTGCACAGCAGCAGAGCCCAGCACACTGCATGTACTTAGCCACCCTATCAGGCACTTATGGATATGCTGGCATTTCCATAATCGCCTGAATAGAGCATGCATGCTGCAGACATCAGTCAGTGCCTATGAGTGCGTTTTCAATGCCAGCTACTGCGCATCTATGCTGACCCCTGCTAACAGGGCGAGCTTAGGCGAGCCCCTTCAGACTCTGTCTGAACTAGTCACCGAGCGGAAGCGAGGTTAATTGTTTCCGTCACATAGGGGAGTCCGATCGAGGTCGCCCACGCGCTTAATGACTTTCGGGTCTAGAAATTATGATATTAGGGCCCAGGTGCATTTTCTTTCGTCGAAAGTTACAAAATGGTTTTAGCAGAACGCAACAATTCGTGTATTCCTATAAAAGGGGGCACGACTGTGCTACGTAGTGAGCCAAGAGATATTTGTATTAACTAAGTCATGGTCGTACGAAGCGTGATTGAATTCACTCACCGTTTTACTCCCTCATAACGTCATTCTCCGCGACAGATGGCAACGAAGAGTCTTAAACTATTTACGCTATATATTTCTAAAGATTCTGAATAAGAAATTTTGATTTTATCAAGCTTCGGAGTAGGGTTCAGCGAATCGTCTTTCGGGCCTTCGAATTGGTCAGCCATGATGACGTCCATTTTGGCAGACATTTTTGTATGACGTCATTGCCCTGGAAAGTTTGCGAATCTTATTTCGGTCGCGTCCAACCTTTTTACTTCTTTTTATTTACGGGACCAATCTACTATGGTAACAGCGAGGTTCTGCACATAGTGCACGCCTAGTTATGTATAAATTCACTGTTTCAGTTACGTGTGAGAACAAATGGAACTTACCTGGAGAAGAAGAAATCCTTCGGAAAATGCAGTCTTCGGAATCCGATATGTCAGCCCACTTACAGAAGAACTTTAATCCTAATAAACACATGGGGCCCAGTCCTTCCAACGACACGCCTCTGATATACGCTGTCAGGTTCGAGCACAAACTTTTCCTGAACGAATGCCTTCGATTTGGCGGTGACCCTTTCGTCACTAACGCCAATGGTCGAACAGCCTTTCATGTAGCGTGTGCTTCTTCTCGTTCGAGTCAGAGAACAGACAAAAAGAGAAAGGAACTCCTCCAAATGCTCTTAGACCAGCCCGTGAAGAAAGAATATCAACTACCGTGGTGTGTATGTGTGTGTGTGTGTGTGTGTGTGTGTGTGTGCATGTGCGTGTGTGTGATTAAAGAGAGAGTGTGTGTATGTTTATTCGTGTGTGTGTGTAAGAGAGAGAGAGATTGTGTGTGTGTGCTTATTTGTGTGTGTTGCATTGCCACTCTACACTTCCAGTAGCATACATTCACGATTGTAGAGTTGGACCATCCAAATGGTAAACGTGTGTTTGACCGTCAAGCAAGTAGAGTGGCCCGTGTAGCCAGAGGTTCTGGTACCAGCATAAGAGAAGTGGAGGAGCTGATCAAACAGTATGGGAAGTTTGCCGAGTTAGTGAAGAAGATGGGAGGAATGAAGGGACTGTTCAAAGGTGTGTGTGTGTGTTGTGTGTGTTGTGTGTGTGTGTGTGTTGTGTGTGTGTGTGTGTGCGTGTGTGTGCGTGCGTGTGTGTGTGCATGCATGCATGCATGCGTGTGTGTGTGTGTGTGTGTGTGTGTGTGTGTGTGTACAGTATGTGTATATTATGTGCATTGTGTGTATCCTGCAGGTGGTGACATGGGCAGAAATGTCAATCCAGCACAGATGGCCAAACTCAACCAGCAAATGGCAAAGATGATCGACCCAAGGGTACTTCAACAAATGGGTATGTTCCCCAATTGGTTGAATTTTTTGACTGTTTGTTCACTATATTTGGTACTTTTTATGCAGGTGGAATGGGTGCTCTACAAAATTTGATGCGGCAAGTCCAATCAGGAACTCAGGGGATGCCCCCTGGAATGGGAGGCGGGAGAAAATGACATCAACACAAAACGCTATTTGTTCTTTGGAAATGACTGAATTTTTATTGCTTCTGTCCATGACAATATCTTTAAATTAATTCTTGTCCTGAAATTGATGACCTGTTGTGTGAACTATTACATGCACATAAAGCATATAGGCACCACAGTTCTATATCACATCATAATATACACATAATCATTCATTATTATTACTGTGAGTGGGTCATGTGCACACTTGTGCAATACACTGGAAGACAGTCACAAAACATTGAGGTTTTTCATCACATCCATCCATACAACATACTGTACATGTAATGATGGTTATGGGTGGTTGAAAAAAAAAATAAAAAAAAGGGTCACCATCTTGGGGTCGAACAAACCCATGGTCGGCTTTATAGGGACTTTCCACAGATACTGTGTACTTGGTCATTCCGCGAATGCAGAAGACACTATTCTAGCTGGGAGGTCAGTCGCGAGTCCCAAAGCTCCCCCCTACGGTTCTTTGTAGAGAGTATAGCAACTGACCACCAGGAAGCGAGCTCTTTTTTTTTCATGGAAAAAATCCGTCCTTTGGAGGATTCGAACCCGCGACCTGGAGCCTAGAGTCGTGTCACCTGACCAACCGGCTACCCAACCGGCTACCGTGACCTATCTATTTTATTATTAGTATCTGCGCTATTTATAGTTGCCCTAGGTGTACAATTTGATAAAAAATGATAAAAGTGGAGTCGCAGAAGCCTTCCCCAGCACTCAAAGTACTTGGACGTCTACTTTAGGTTTGGAAAAACCTTCGCTGGAGATATAAAGTTCGGCGAAGCCGTTTCGCTTGAATTCTAGCCGAATTTCTAATTCTCAGCCTTTTGAAATCGGCCATCTTTTTGCGCAATATAAAATATAATATAAATTCACTGTTTCAGTTACGTGTGAGAACAAATGGAACTTACCTGGAGAAGAAGAAATCCTTCGGAAAATGCAGTCTTCGGAATCCGATATGTCAGCCCACTTACAGAAGAACTTTAATCCTAATAAACACATGGGGCCCAGTCCTTCCAACGACACGCCTCTGATATACGCTGTCAGGTTCGAGCACAAACTTTTCTTGAACGAATGCCTTCGATTTGGCGGTGACCCTTTCGTAACTAACGCCAATGGTCGAACAGCCTTTCATGTAGCGTGTGCTTCTTCTCGTTCGAGTCAGAGAACAGACAAAAAGAGAAAGGAACTCCTCCAAATGCTCTTAGACCAGCCCGTGAAGAAAGAATATCAACTACCGTGGTGGTGTGTGTGTGTGTGTGTGTGTGTGTGTGTGTGTGTGTGTGCATGTGCGTGTGTGTGATTAAAGAGTGTGTGTATGTTTATTCGTGTGTGTGTGTAAGAGAGAGAGAGAGAGAGTGTGTGTGTGCTTATTTGTGTGTGTTGCATTGCCACTCTACACTTCCAGTATCATACAATCACGATTGTAGAGTTGGACCATCCAAATGGTAAACATGTGTTTTTTACCGTCAAGCAAGTAGAGTGGCCCGTGTAGCCAGAGGTTCTGGTACCAGCATAAGAGAAGTGGAGGAGCTGATCAAACAGTATGGGAAGTTTGCCGAGTTAGTGAAGAAGATGGGAGGAATGAAGGGACTGTTCAAAGGTGTGTGTCTACCTGTTTATCAGTTGGATGTGTGGATGAGACTAGGTCTGAGTGCCAGAGTTCCAGTGACAGCAGTGTCAAACGACAGACACCGGCACCAGTGGACTGCCGGGAGGAGACAGCGAAGAGTGGGATAGCGTTCTATGTTGATCTGCATGGCCATGCCTCCAAGAGAGGCTGCTTCATGTACGGGAACTACTTCAAGAGTGAAGCCAACCAGGTGGAGACATGCTGTTGCCAAAGCTGATCTCTCTCAACTCGGCTCATTTTGACTTTGACGGATGTCTGTTTTCAGAAAAGAACATGTATGCAGCTGACAAGAACGGCACCTCCAAGGAAGGGAGTGGTAGAGTGGCTCTACACAAAGCATCTGGACACCTGTACTGGTAATGAACACACACACGTGCACAAAGAGAGAAACACACACACACACACACACACCTCATTTCCAAATTCCATACTTGAGTAAGTATAATACGTAGTACATACGTATGTACGTACATACTTACATACTCTGGCTGTGCCCTTCCTGATACTACAGTTATACCCTGGAGTGCAACTACAACAGTGGCCGCATGGTAAACAGTATTGCTGGTGCCACAACCGATGGATGAAGGGCCACTCCTCCACAAGAAGGGAGCTACATTCCCCACAAATACACCATTGAGGACTATGAGGAGGTCAGTTGTACTGGTTGTGCATTTAGGATATCACACACACACACACACACACACACACACACACACGCACACACACACACACACACACTCACACGTATGTACGTACGTATATTATGCTGTAAATTATATTCTTATCGCCCGATAACATCATACATCAAAGGCGCTTAGCTGTGCGCAGTCTCTATGGCAGCTGCGAGTGTAGTAGCTTAATTGCTTAATTGCTTTGTAATTGCTATGTAAACTATGAATATCATCAACACAAAGTGAGGACAGCTACATTATGTACATGTACACAAGACTAGTTAGTAACTTAAACACAAAGAACTTAAAGTCACAAAGCTCTTCTACACTGATGTGGGAGAAACATTTGCTGTATGCTGGTAGTGGCAGTGGTGTTTGTAAAACCCGTGGCGATGGTAGAACTGCTTGAGGAGTGGACATCTGGGATGGTGCAGTTGGAAAAAGAGCAGTCCTGAAACATAGTGGGTGTTACTGCACTCTGCAGCACTTTTTGAGGTTTCAAAGTAGCCACTTGTTTATTTCACAGCGAACTACATACACACCTGATAGTCTTGTTCAACGGTCGCTCGGGCATGTCCACATACTCTCTCTACAGAACGGTGGCCACTTTAGTAGGTAGAGCGTTTATTGGCGATAAACCAGTTACTATACGCCCTATCCTCAGGAGTATAATAACTAGTATCTATATATATGCATATATACGTATATATGTATGTACTGCAAAACTCTACTGACAAGTGCATATTACTCAGGGTTTTAGTTACAGGGGTTCTCTGTACTGACGCACTCATTCACTTATCCAGGTTGATCGTGGTTTGGCCGTGGCTGTCCTCGACATCTACCAGATCAACCCGTGGTCTCGACTACCCAAAACAGAGTACGGTTCACTGGCCAACGTGAGACACACACTTCTCCACCAGGTAACTAGCAGTAGATCCAAAGGGACCACCAAGCCCTCCAATATCAGTGCCAAACACATTACAAAGTAAGAATTACTCATTCTTACATGCATACATACGTAGATCTGTTATAACATCTGTATATGTACATATACTGTATATACTGTACATACGTACATACGTATGTACTATGAGTGATGATTTCGTACATAGTGGACTACGTACATACATACATAGGTATGTGTGTATGAAATATGTATTTGTTTATATGTACGTATGTACATACGATGCAAATTTGACCCTGTGTTGAGTATTGTGCTCATTTGCATACATATACTGTACGTACATATACGTATACATAGTCTATGTACGTACGTACATACGTACATATATTGCACATGTAGATCTAGTAATGTCTCTGACACCGAAGACTCTCCTGTACCCACCACAAGGACAAAGTTTGCAGTCGATACTAATCCCACGAGATCTTTAGCAAGACTGAGGTCCTCCAAAACAACTGCTCCCCATGGGGACAGTACTGTGCGTAGAGGGGTGGGCTGTGGTCTTGCAATTCTCGGTCACCGTGGTGGCAACTCCATGCTGTCCGGGAGTACCTTCACAGCAAGTCAACTGTTGAAGAAAAAAGGTACGCATGGGCATATATGTATATGCAATACATACATACGTATCTTTCATATGTATGCTCCTGATGGCACTGCAATATCATGTGTACATACGTACATACATACACTAGTACACATACATATGTATTATCATTAAAATTCTGAGTATCCTTGTAGTATCATATTATTATACGTACATATGTACAGTAAGATGCATGATGTACATACACACATACGTACGTATGTTCTTTTTGCACTGCACATAATCTGTATGAATGTATACTTGTATTCTCTATTGAACATATGTATGTAGAGTCTAAGAAGTCCTCCATGAAATCCGCTTCCTCCAAGACTTCATCTGCACCAAACCCTCAGCAGCAGAAGTTTAGGGAGGTGGGGAAGGTTCCCCTGAAGCCATCGCTAGCCAACATGGGCAGTATCACCAGAATGAGGCTGTCCAGCAAGGCAAGCAGTGCTGGTAGGAACACGGTCAAAGCTGTTTCATCGGGAAAGAAATCCCGGATCCCGAGACGTGTGGAGTGCATGAAGATGAAGCTCCAGTTGTCATCCAGCTACAGTGATCCTGAGCCGTTAGAGAGAAAAGGGACACTGCATACACTACCTACACAACCTGGACTGTCAGCTGCCCCCGGTACAGGAAAGCAACACAACGTGGATGCACCTGGTTCAAATTCAGATGGGATAGAAAGTTCAGTTTCAAGTTTACATTTCTTGTCCCAATTGGAACTCAAGAAAAAGATGTCCCCACCAAATCTTCCCAAAGTATGTACATATATATGTATGTACGTACGTACATTAATTTTGTTCATGCAAAGTATATACGTACATATCCCTGTGTGCATATACACATATATAATAGATGCATGTACGTATCTATGTTTTAAAGAATTACATACGTACTTTGTGTGACAATTTGTAAAGAGAATTTTGTTATATTGATGGGAAACAACCTTTGACATGGCCTAAATCTAGCAATGTTGATGAATCCTACTTGCATACATATGTACGCACGTACGTATGTAATGTGTGTGTACGTATGAGTGTGTAGAAACAAATGTATACGTATTTCACAAGTTAAAACTTTCACAGATGCGACCGAATTGCAAAAAAAAACATTTTGACTATACATACGTACTCGGAAAACTGGCCAATATTCTCAACTGTGAAATGTTCATTGCACAATGTAGACACATATGGTATACACTATGTAGTACATACACATGTACATACTAGTACTAGTACATACGTACGTACGTAGTTATACATATATGTATGTATGTACGTATGTATTTTGTTTGTTCTGTGTATACAGTATTGTTGTGATGTTTTCACCCATTCTCTCAAGGGCAAACTATTAAGACGTCAGAAACACTCAATTCATGATCAAATATCGAATTGCTTTTTACTAATGGACTGGAAGAGGGACTCAGTGAGTGATTACATTGTACAATGTTCAGCTCAAGCGTACACACATGCACACACACACACACACACACACACACACACACACACACACACACACACACACACACACACTTGTAAAGAAATGCTTGACAGGTATATGTACATTATTACGATCCACATCCATTCTCCATAACATCATATTCACTCTACATTGTTTGTACTCATGCAGAAGACTTGTGCCGAAAAGCTGACAACATTCAACACGTTTGTAAACTCAAGCACTCAAGTGTGCAGCAGAACTGACCTCAGACACTCCTTCTAACTCAAGTGTATAATTCACACTTCAAGCCTCAGACACACCTTTCAGCCCATAACAGTACTATATTCAGTTGACCTCGGAGGACAGCTGAGTTTGCACTTTGACCTGTGCGGACAGCTGTACTCAGTAACACTATCTTAATTCCTATACAATTCTCATGTACGTACATATGTACATGTACATCCACTCGTACGTACAATGAATTTATGAGTCTGACATTATGCATTATATGTAGTTTACATACCTATTTTAGTTTTGTATAATATAGGAATATTATACATACATGTTTCCATGAGATATTTATTATAGTTTTATTATTGATAATTATTTGTTTATAATTATGTAATTAGTGACTGGTTTGCATGCATAAATTATACACGTATGTATATATGCACGTACATGCATGTACTAAATTGAGGATGCAAAAATTATACATGTATACATGTATGTACGTACACTAAACATTGAGGTTTTTCATCACATCCATCCATACAACATGTAATGACATGTAATCAAAGTACTTGGAAGTCTACTTTAAGTACTTGGAAGTCTACTTTAGGTTTGGAAAAACCTTCGCTGGAGATATAAAGTTCGGCGAAGCCGTTTCGCTTGAATTCTAGCCGAATATCTAATTCTCAGCCTTTTGAAATCGGCCATCTTTTTGCGCAATATAAAATACAATATAAATTCACTGTTTATTATGGGTGGTTGAAAAAAAAAAATAAAAAAGGGTCACCCACTCGCGATCGGGGTCGAACAAACCCATGGTTGGCTTTATAGGGACTTTCCACAGATACTGTGTACTTGGTCATTCCGCGAATGCAGAAGACACTATTCTAGCTGGGAGGTCAGTCGCGAGTCCCAAAGCTCCCCCCTACGGTTCTTTGTAGAGAGTATTGCAACTGACCACCAGGAAGCGAGCTCTTTTTTTTCATGGAAAAAATCCGTCCTTTGGAGGATTCGAACCCGCGACCTGGAGCCTAGAGTCGTGTCACCTGACCAACCGGCTACCCAACCGGCTACCGTGACCTATCTATTTTATTATTAGTATCTGCGCTATTTATAGTTGCTCTAGGTGTACAATTTGATAAAAAATGATAAAAGTGGAGTCGCAGAAGCCTTCCCCAGCACTCAAAGTACTTGGAAGTCTACTTTAGGTTTGGAAAAACCTTCGCTGGAGAACGAACGAACTGGCGAAGCCGTTTCGCTCGAATTCTAGCCGAATTTCTAATTCTCAGCCTTTTGAAATCGGCCATCTTTTTGCGCAATATAAAATATAATATAAATTCACTGTTTCAGTTACGTGTGAGAACAAATGGAAATTACCTGGAGAAGAAGAAATCCTTCGGAAAATGCAGTCTTCGGAATCCGATACGTCAGCCCACTTACAGAAGAACTTTAATCCTAATAAACACATGGGGCCCAGTCCTTCCAACGACACGCCTCTGATATACGCTGTCAGGTTCGAGCACAAACTTTTCCTGAACGAATGCCTTCGATTTGGCGGTGACCCTTTCGTAACTAACGCCAATGGTCGAACAGCCTTTCATGTAGCGTGTGCTTCTTCTCGTTCGAGTCAGAGAACAGACAAAAAGAGAAAGGAACTCCTCCAAATGCTCTTAGACCAGCCCGTGAAGAAAGAATATCAACTACCGTGGTGGTGGTGTGTGTGTGTGTTTGTGTGTGTGTGTGTGTGTGTGTGTGTGTGTGTGTGTGTGTGTGTGTGTGTGCGCATGTGCGTGTGTGTGATTAAAGAGAGAGTGTGTGTATGTTTATTCGCGTGTGTGTGTAAGAGAGAGAGTGTGTGTGTGTGTGCTTATTTGTGTGTGTTGCATTGCCACTCTACACTTCCAGTATCATACATTCACGATTGTAGATTTGGACCATCCAAATGGTAAACGTGTGTTTGACCGTCAAGCAAGTAGAGTGGCCCCTGTAGCCAGAGGTTCTGGTACCAGCATAAGAGAAGTGGAGGAGCTGATCAAACAGTATGGGAAGTTTGCCGAGTTAGTGAACAAGATGGGAGGAATGAAGGGACTGTTCAAAGGTGTGTGTGTGTGTGTGTTGTGTGTGTGTGTGTGTGTGTGCGTGCGTGTGTGTGTGCATGCGTGCATGCGTGCGTGTGTGTGTGTGTGTGTGTGTGTGTGTGTGTGTGTGTGTGTGTGTGTGTTTGTGTGTGTGTACAGTATGTGTATATTATGTGCATTGTGTGTATCCTGCAGGTGGTGACATGGGCAGAAATGTCAATCCAGCACAGATGGCCAAACTCAACCAGCAAATGACAAAGATGATCGACCCAAGGGTACTTCAACAAATGGGTATGTTCCCCAATTGGTTGAATTTTTTGACTGTTTGTTCACTATATTTGGTACTTTTTATGCAGGTGGAATGGGTGCTCTACAAAATTTGATGCGGCAAGTCCAATCAGGAACTCAGGGGATGCCCCCTGGAATGGGAGGCGGGAGAAAATGACATCAACACAAAATGTTATTTGTTCTTTGAAAATGACTGAATTTTTATTGCTTCTGTCCATGACAATATCTTTAAATAAATTCTTGTCCTGAAATTGATGACCTGTTGTGTGAACTATTACATGCACATAAAGTATAGGCACCACAGTTCTATATCACATCATATACACATAATCATTCATTATTATTACTGTGAGTGGGTCATGTGCACACTTGTGCAATACACTGGAAGACAGTCACAAAACATTGAGGTTTTTCATCACATTCCATCCATACAACATACTGTACATGTAATGATGGTTATGGGTGGTTGAAAAAAAATATATAAAAAGGGTCACCCACTCGGGGTCGAACAAACCCATGGTTGGCTTTATAGGGACTTTCCACAGATACTGTGTACTTGGTCATTCCGCGAATGCAGAAGACACTATTCTAGCTGGGAGGTCAGTCGCGAGTCCCAAAGCTCCCCCCTACGGTTCTTTGTAGAGAGTATAGCAACTGACCACCAGGAAGCGAGCTCTTTTCTTTTCATGGAAAAAATCCGTCCTTTGGAGGATTCGAACCCGCGACCTGGAGCCTAGAGTCGTGTCACCTGACCAACCGGCTACCCAACCGGCTACCGTGACCTATCTATTTTATTATTAGTATCTGCGCTATTTATAGTTGCCCTAGGTGTACAATTTGATAAAAAATGATAAAAGTGGAGTCGCAGAAGCCTTCCCCAGCACTCAAAGTACTTGGACGTCTACTTTAGGTTTGGAAAAACCTTCGCTGGAGATATAAAGTTCGGCGAAGCCGTTTCGCTTGAATTCTAGCCGAATTTCTAATTCTCAGCCTTTTGAAATCGGCCATCTTTTTGCGCAATATAAAATACAATATAAATTCACTGTTTCAGTTACGTGTGAGAACAAATGGAAATTACCTGGAGAAGAAGAAATCCTTCGGAAAATGCAGTCTTCGGAATCCGATATGTCAGCCCACTTACAGAAGAACTTTAATCCTAATAAACACATGGGGCCCAGTCCTTCCAACGACACGCCTCTGATATACGCTGTCAGGTTCGAGCACAAACTTTTCCTGAACGAATGCCTTCGATTTGGCGGTGACCCTTTCGTAACTAACGCCAATGGTCGAACAGCCTTTCATGTAGCGTGTGCTTCTTCTCGTTCGAGTCAGAGAACAGACAAAAAGAGAAAGGAACTCCTCCAAATGCTCTTAGACCAGCCCGTGAAGAAAGAATATCAACTACCGTGGTGTGTGTGTGTGTGTGTGTGTGTGTGTGTGTGTGTGTGTGTGTGTGTGTGTGTGCATGTGCGTGTGTGTGATTAAAGAGAGAGTGTGTGTATGTTTATTCGTGTGTGTGTGTAAGAGAGAGAGAGAGAGAGTGTGTGTGTGTGTGCTTATTTGTGTGTGTTGCATTGCCACTCTACACTTCCAGTATCATACATTCACGATTGTAGAGTTGGACCATCCAAATGGTAAACGTGTGTTTGACCGTCAAGCAAGTAGAGTGGCCCCTGTAGCCAGAGGTTCTGGTACCAGCATAAGAGAAGTGGAGGAGCTGATCAAACAGTATGGGAAGTTTGCCGAGTTAGTGAAGAAGATGGGAGGAATGAAGGGACTGTTCAAAGGTGTGTGTGTGTGTGTGTGTGTGTGTGTGTGTGTGTGTTGTGTGTGTGTGTGTGTTGTGTGTGTGTGTGTGTGTGTGTGTGTGTGTGTGTGTGCGTGCGTGTGTGTGTGCATGCGTGCATGTGTGTGTGTGTGTGTGTGTGTGTGTGTGTGTGTGTGTGTGTGTGTGTGTGTGTGTGTACAGTATGTGTATATTATGTGCATTGTGTGTATCCTGCAGGTGGTGACATGGGCAGAAATGTCAATCCAGCACAGATGGCCAAACTCAACCAGCAAATGGCAAAGATGATCGACCCAAGGGTACTTCAACAAATGGGTATGTTCCCCAATTGGTTGAATTTTTTGACTGTTTGTTCACTATATTTGGTACTTTTTGTGCAGGTGGAATGGTGCTCTACAAAATTTGATGCGGCAAGTCCAATCAGGAACTCAGGGGATGCCCCCTGGAATGGGAGGCGGGAGAAAATGACATCAACACAAAACGCTATTTGTTCTTTGGAAATGACTGAATTTTTATTGCTTCTGTCCATGACAATATCTTTAAATTAATTCTTGTCCTGAAATTAATGACCTCTTGTGTGAACTATTACATGCACATAAAGCATAGGCACCACAGTTCTATATCACATCATATACACATAATCATTCATTATTATTACTGTGAGTGGGTCATGTGCACACTTGTGCAATACACTGGAAGACAGTCACAAAACATTGAGGTTTTTCATCACATCCATCCATACAACATACTGTACATGTAATGATGGTTATGGGTGGTTGAAAAAAAAAATAAAAAAAAGGGTCACCCACTCGGGGTCGAACAAACCCATGGTTGGCTTTATAGGGACTTTCCACAGATACTGTGTACTTGGTCATTCCGCGAATGCAGAAGACACTATTCTAGCTGGGAGGTCAGTCGCGAGTCCCAAAGCTCCCCCCTACGGTTCTTTGTAGAGAGTATTGCAACTGACCACCAGGAAGCGAGCTCTTTTTTTTTCATGGAAAAAATCCGTCCTTTGGAGGATTCGAACCCGCGACCTGGAGCCTAGAGTCGTGTCACCTGACCAACCGGCTACCCAACCGGCTACCGTGACCTATCTATTTTATTATTAGTATCTGCGCTATTTATAGTTGCCCTAGGTGTACAATTTGATAAAAAATGATAAAAGTGGAGTCGCAGAAGCCTTCCCCAGCACTCAAAGTACTTGGAAGTCTACTTTAGGTTTGGAAAAACCTTCGCTGGAGAACGAACGAACTGGCGAAGCCGTTTCGCTCGAATTCTAGCCGAATTTCTAATTCTCAGCCTTTTGAAATCGGCCATCTTTTTGCGCAATATAAAATAATATAAATATAAATAATATAAATATAATATATATAATATAAATATAATATATATATAAATATAATAATATAATAATAATAATATAATATAATAAATAAATAATAATAATAATAATAATAATAATAATAATAATAATATAATAATAATAATAATAATAATTAATAATAATAATATAATATATAATAATAATATAATAATATAAATAATAATAATATATATAATATAAATATAATTACCGAGCGTTAGCGAGGTTAATTGTTTCCGGTCCATAGCGAGTCGAAAGTTGGTCGCCCACGCATCTAATTGCTTTTCGTCGGGACACTCGCAGAATTATGGCCCATTTGCACTTTCTCTGTGCGCAAATTCCACGAGTTCACAACCGGCTGGTCTCGATCCGTCCATCCCGTCGGAAGGGGGCACGGACGCGTCACTCGCGGAGGTGGAAGACTTTCGTCGAGATCGGCAGCATTTGCCGAGAGACGGACAAGAATGACACTCACGTTTCTTTGCCTGAGGGCTTCGGTGTTCCGGGTCGGGCGCCTTCGGTAAGCTTAAAACGATCATCAGGAAGGCTGTCAAAGTTTTTACGTACAGAATTTCGATTCCCCATTGCGCCGAAAGGGGGTTCGTCGATTCGTCGTTCGGGAGCTCGAATTGGTCAGCCATGGTGACGTCCATCTTGGCAGACATTTGTACATGACGTGGCAATTACTATACGTAATCGAAAAGATGGCTAATCTATGGGTTTCTATTGCTCACTTACCTTTTTCCTCGTTGTAGAGACGACTGGTTCTCATATGAAAGGACGTCAGCCCAGAGGGCTTTGGATCAGGTGAAATGAACTGACCTACTGGCCATTTGGACTGATGACATCCGCATAGCGTCATGCTCGTTCTGTAGTAGAGCATGCATAGATAGGGGTAGGGTTAGATCTTGGATCCTATTCTGAACCAAATATTATAGGTCAAAAAAAGACCCCAGATCTAACCCCAACCCTAAATCTACCTACTACCACAAACCCAACATCATCAATCCATATGACCAGTGTCCGTTAACTTCTTTTTACCTGATCCCTAAATATTTTTGTCCTCATTGTGAGATGTTTGCTCTTGCTAAGCACTTTACAGTGTTGTGCAACAGCTGTAGCTCTTGGTATGACATCAAATATATAAATATGTCTGAACATACGTACCACACCTTAACAAACAAACAATAATACACTGAACACACTTCAATCAACCACAATAGAAACACAAACACAGTTGATGCAATATGAGAGACAAGCTGTCTCAGAACAATTACAAACGGAATCATGCATGCATCCAGTTCAGTGCATGCATCAGTGGAACCAATTTCTTTGCACGAGTTGTCGAGACATGTGGCCATGCATCATTTTACAAAACATGCAACAAGATGTAACTGTGACAAAAGTTCTCTAAAATAGTACTCCCAAAGAAACAATATGGACATGGATCGGTACCAGATGCTTACAAGATTTGACTCACTAATTGGAGAAACGTTATGTGGCGAGCATTACCACTTAATATAAACAATTATACAAAAGCAAGGTGGTCAATGTGGATATAAAGGTCATGTATAGTAAACATATCACAACATGTGCGGTCACTATACTTGATAAACTATCACCAAACATGAATAATTTACCCATATTCTACATTTTTGCAACAAACAGCAAAATAGCATGCAACTTTTCAAAGAATTAACCAGTATGAAACTAGTGTTACAGCCAATTACAATTGTTATCAAATGCTCAAACCTGCCAGCTAGTGCCACTTGACCTTTTTCCCAGCAGTCTCCATCATTCTACCATTGCTGACCTCCCACATGAAGATATAAACACAGGAGTCTTAACTTCTATCTAAGCCATTCACCTTGACATACAGAAGTACACTATAATTGGAGTGCATCATGAAATTTAACTATTATCTTATAATACACACAACAGGCGTACTTTGCCTGTTTCATTCAAGTTGATCTAATTCTTTTTATTCCTGTTATGATTCAATCTATATATTATATCATTTGAATTTCAAAACAATTATTGATTTTACTGATCAGGAATACTACCCACAGTGTGCGGAGTAATCCTGTGATAATTCAATCTATCCATGTGATCTCATGATCAATTTTAAAAACAAAAATATATATTAATACAGCAAAATACGGACGTATTCTACTTCACGTAGCGAGGTCCTGAACCACGTTCACAACTAGTATATATATAAATATAATAATATAAATAATAATATAAATTCACTGTTTCAGTTACGTGTGAGAACAAATGGAAATTACCTGGAGAAGAAGAAATCCTTCGGAAAATGCAGTCTTCGGAATCCGATATGTCAGCCCACTTACAGAAGAACTTTAATCCTAATAAACACATGGGGCCCAGTCCTTCCAACGACACGCCTCTGATATACGCTGTCAGGTTCGAGCACAAACTTTTCCTTGAACGAATGCCTTCGATTTGGCGGTGACCCTTTCGTAACTAACGCCAATGGTCGAACAGCCTTTCATGTAGCGTGTGCTTCTTCTCGTTCGAGTCAGAGAACAGACAGAAAGAGAAAGGAACTCCTCCAAATGCTCTTAGACCAGCCCGTGAAGAAAGAATATCAACTACCGTGGTGTGTGTGTGTGTGTGTGTGTGTGTGTTTGTGTGTGTGTGTGTGTGTGTGTGTGCATGTGCGTGTGTGTGATTAAAGAGAGAGTGTGTGTATGTTTATTCGTGTGTGTGTGTAAGAGAGAGAGAGAGAGAGTGTGTGTGTGTGTGCTTATTTGTGTGTGTTGCATTGCCACTCTACACTTCCAGTATCATACATTCACGATTGTAGAGTTGGACCATCCAAATGGTAAACGTGTGTTTGACCGTCAAGCAAGTATAGAGTGGCCCGTGTAGCCAGAGGTTCTGGTACCAGCATAAGAGAAGTGGAGGAGCTGATCAAACAGTATGGGAAGTTTGCCGAGTTAGTGAAGAAGATGGGAGGAATGAAGGGACTGTTCAAAGGTGTGTGTGTTTGTGTGTTGTGTGTGTGTGTGTGTGAGTGTGTGTGTGCGTGCGTGTGTGTGTGCATGCGTGCATGCGTGCGTGCGTGCGTGCGTGCGTGCGTGCGTGCGTGCGTGCGTGTGTGTACAGTATGTGTATATTATGTGCATTGTGTGTATCCTGCAGGTGGTGACATGGGCAGAAATGTCAATCCAGCACAGATGGCCAAACTTAACCAGCAAATGGCAAAGATGATAGACCCAAGGGTACTTCAACAAATGGGTATGTTCCCCAATTGGTTGAATTTTTTGACTGTTTGTTCACTATATTTGGTACTTTTTATGCAGGTGGAATGGGTGCTCTACAAAATTTGATGCGGCAAGTCCAATCAGGAACTCAGGGGATGCCCCCTGGAATGGGAGGCAGGAGAAAATGACATCAACACAAAACGCTATTTGTTCTTTGGAAATGACTGAATTTTTATTGCTTCTGTCCATGACAATATCTTTAAATTAATTCATGATGTACATACACACATATGTACGTATGTTCTTTTTGCACAGCACATAATCTGTATGAATGTATACTTGTATTCTCCATTGAACATATGTATGTAGAGTCTAAGAAGTCCTCCATGAAATCGGCTTCCTCCAAGGCTTCATCTGCACCAAACCCTCAGCAGAAGTTTAGGGAGGTGGGGAAGGTTCCCCTGAAGCCATCGCTAGCCAACATGGGCAGTATCACCAGAATGAGGCTGTCCAGCAAGGCAAACAGTGCTGGTAGGAACACGGTCAAAGCTGTTTCATCGGGAAAGAAATCCCGGATCCCGAGACGCGTGGAGTGCATGAAGATGAAGCTCCAGTTGTCATCCAGCTACAGTGATCCTGAGCCACTAGAGAGGAAAGGGACACTGCATACATTGCCTACACAACCTGGACTGTCAGCTGACCCCAGTACAGGAAAGCAACACAACGTGGATGCACCTGGTTCAAATTCAGATGGGATAGAAAGTTCAGTTTCAAGTTTACATTTCTTGTCCCAATTGGAACTCAAGAAAAAGATGTCTCCACCAAATCTTCCCAAAGTATGTACATATGTACGTATGTACATTAATTTTGTTCATGTAAAAAGTATATACATATCCCTGTGTGCATAACACATAATAGATGCATGTACGTATCTATGTTTTAAAGAATTACATACATTGTGTGACTATTTGTAAAGAGAATTTTGTTATATTGATGGGATACAACCTTTAATGTGGCCTAAATCCAGCAATGTTGATGAATCCTACTTGCATACATATGTACATACATATGTAATGTGTGTGTACGTATGAATGTGTAGAAACAAAATTAATGTATATTTCACAAGTTCACACTTTCACAAATGCAACCAAATTGCAAAAACAAACATTTTGACTATATGTACGTACATATGGTATACATTATGTAGTACATACACATGTACATACGTACTAGTACTACTACATACGTACGCAGTTATATGTATATGTATGTATGTACGTATGTATTCTGTTTGTTCTATGTGTATACAGTATTGCTGTGATGTTTTCACTCATTCTCTTAAGGGTAAACTATTAAGACGTCAGAAGCACTCAATTCATGATCAAATATCGAATTGCTTTTTACTAATGGACTGGAAGAGGGACTCAGTGAGTGATTACATTGTACAATGTTCAGATCAAGCGTACACACATGCACACACACACACACACATACACACACACACACACACACACACACACACACACACACACACACACACACACACACACACACACACACTTGTAAAGAAATGCTTGACAGGTATATGTACATTATTACGATCCACATCCATTCTCCATATTATCATCATATTCACTCTACATTGTTTGTACTCATGCAGAAGACTTGTGCTGAGAAGCTGACGACATTCAACACGTTTGTAAACTCAAGCACTCAAGTGTGCAGCAGGACGGACCTCAGACACTCCTTCTAGCTCAAGTGTGTATTCACGATTCAAACCTCAGATAGTCCTGTCAGCCCATATTGTAGCAGTACTATATTCAGTTGAAGTACCTCAGAGGATAGCTGAGATTACACTTTGACCTGTGTGCAACTGTGCTCAGTAACACTATCTTTTTTTCCTATACAATTCTCACATACGTACACATGTATATATTTATATATACATGTCATGTGGATTTATGACTGTCTGACATTATAATTACGTATGTATACACGTACGTAGTTCATATACTTTTTTAGTACTAGTTTTGTTTATAGGAATATTATATGTACATATTTCCTGAGATATTATAGTTTTATTATTGATATAATTACAGTACATGTATTTGTATATATGTAATTAGTGACTGGTTTGCATGTATAAATTATATACATAGGTATGTACATACATGTACTAAATTGAGGATGTACGTATACATAATCACTCATCAGATATTATAATTATAATTAAACCATTAATAAAGAATATTCATTTACACATGCACCTGCACAATTGTCTGAACTTTGTATGTACAGATATCGTCAGAGTATAGTCAGGGTATAATAATATTAATAATCCAGTATGGAAATGCAATGGCTGTATATGGGCTCCATGAACTTGGATTTTAACCCACCTACCTACGTAGATATTTTCTTTAATGGGGGAGGGGGGTATTACATATTTCTTTTATGTAATTTGTGTATTTGTGCATGTGTCTATGAATTATTGTAATATTAATATTATTATTATTAATAGTATTTTACGATTGTACATGCAGAGATCACAATTGCACTGAATTTAAATTTGTGGTGAAAAGAGGGCATACATACCTTGGTACATGCAAGAATCACAATGTACCTACAACATTATAAGCGTATGCAGTGTATATGTGAATACATGGTGAGTGTTGTAAACTGAACTTAGTCCATATTGAGTTGTAAGCTACATAATGTGTTCGTATGCATTCCATGTACGTATGTGTGATCCACAAGACGTGTAGAACGCGTTGGATTCAATAGACCGATTCGGGACCTGGGAACCAGACTACACGAGTCTTTGGGAATCAATGGAACAAAAACAGCCAAATAAGCTAGTGATTGGGCATCATCAAATTTATTTATGAGCACATATGCAGTACAGTGTGTAGGTACAAATCTCTTCCACAGACACACATGTACTAGTACATGCACAACTACGCACACAAAACATATGTACATGCACACATATACACAAAACACACACACAAACATACACACATACACAAACAGGTCAAATAAACATGACATTAGATGAGCAAAATGGTATCTTTCATCTTGCTTTCACCCACCATTTCCCCTTTATAAACCCTGTAGGATGCTAGCCACTTGTAGGCACGAGTAACTTTCACCTATATACAAAAAGGATGCTAGTTGGTAAAAAATGTGAAAATTGAAACAAGTTCACGCTGGGATCCTACCTTGAATGTGGGTTGTTTTTCGGGTGATGGCTGGCATTCAGGGGTCTCGTGTGCGAGAAGAACATGAACAGCCTGTGCAAAGGCAATGCAGCAATTAAAAATCGAAAAAAAAAAAAAAAAGGAAAAAAGGTCGCCCGATGTGGGGCTCGAACCCACGACCCTGGGATTAAGAGTCCCATGCTCTACCGACTGAGCTAACCGGGCATTGGTGGTAAGCGGTGACAGATACACTTTCTTAAAGTGTGTTACAAACGGCACGTAGACACCTTGGCTTTTCCCAGTTTGTTTCCTTCTTCTTTGACGCCCTTGTCTCCCCAGCGCACCTAACAACAATAACAAGAAACGGTTCACATTCATACGAAGGAGAAATACAAGGAACGAAAACAATACTGTAACAACAGCAAACAACAATAGCAACAAACATACTGACGACATTGCTGGTACTACCAAGTCTCTCCTTAACTCACGGTCACGGGTTTAATTCCATCCACTTTACCCCCTCCATAGAGAGAAGCGTCCACAGTTGCCCACTTTTTTGGCGGCCTTGCTTCCGGCTGTGAGTGGGAAGCAATAGTAGACCATATGCACTAGCTAATACGCACGTACATTCATGTAATGTGACTGGACGGCAGTGAATTAGATGAATTATATACATATAATATTTTTTTTCATTGTGAAAAGCATAAATAAATAAGCATACATCTAGACACTACAAAATGACAAAACAGCATTGGCATTAAATGTTTGGGTGGTGACACTGATTCTTTGACATAAATAATGAAAAGATTGGCAGTCTGCAGACCTGGACTTATATCAGTAATGGATGCATGGGTTGATGGATGGATGGATTGATGGATGCATGGGTTGATGGATGGATGGGTGGATTGATGGATGTATTGGTTGATGGCTGGATGAATTGATGGATGTATGGGTTGATGGATGGATGATTTGATGGATTTATTGATGGATGCATGGGTTGATGGATGTATGGGTTGATGGATGGATGAATTGATGGATGGATTGATTGATGGATGCATGGTTTAATGGATGGATGGATCGATGGATGCATGGGTTGATGGATGGATGGATTGATGGACGCATGGGTTCATGGATGGATTGATTGATGGATGCATGTGTTGATGGATGAATGAATTGATGGGTTGATGGATTTTTGATGAACAGACAGACAGATATAATAATATTATGCACACTCATAATGCTGACTTCATGCCAAGCCATAAGAAAGTATCAAATGTTGTGATTCACGTGCTTGAACTCAAAGTAACAAGTGCCAACCTACACATACAACACACCTTAGGTTTGGGCTCTTTTGGTAGTTGTTCTCTAGCTATTTTCTACAGAAAACAATACGTAGTACAAGTAAACATTAATAGGAAAAAAAACAGTAATAAACAAAACCTTTCCACTGTCCTTGCTAAACTTACTCCAGTTATGCAAGGGAAGAACAGCCATAGCAGCACCAGTCCAACGATGATTGCTATCAGGAGGAGAATAAGGCAAAAGATACCAACGCCTAGTCCAACAGGATTTGGTGACTTTGTATTCTGATAACAGGGAGAAAGTACATATGTAACTCCATACTGTGATTTAATCACACACACGCACGCACGCACGCACGCACGCACGCACACACACACATTTACTGTTATACAGTCACTAATTTCCAGTGAGGTGGTAGCTGTTAGGTATGTTATTCCATTCAAACTGATCTGCAGAGTCCAAAACCTGTAAGGACCAATACAAGTGCTCAAAAACTCATGCAATAGCAACTCCACATAATCTCATTTTATATGTACATATATTTATTAACTGGAAACAAGGACAATGTTCAGTATTGACAACATGTAAAATGTAGACACATGCACACACATTTACACACTGTCACAATACATGCACACACACAATCACACACATGCACATGCACACACAGACACATGAATGCACACAAGCACGCACACACACACAAACACATACACACACACATACACACACACACACACACACACACACACACACACACACACACACACACACACACACACAAACACACACACACACACACATTCATCCATCACTCATCCTCATACAAACATACATATAATGTACGTACCTACACACATTATACACTCACTCACCCAGATACCCCAATTTCATCAGGTACAGGACATACAAACTCATTGATCTGTAGAGGCTGACGAGCGTAAGTTTTCATCATGTTCCCTTCGTTGGTGAACAGACAGTGAGCACTGGAACCATCCTTTGTTCTGTTCAGACCAGTGCCTG
>OZ026559.1:1179344-1201844 GCA_964020155.1 Chondrilla cf. caribensis | reverse complement strand
CTGTAACAGTGGAACCTCACAATTGAGACCACCTATATGGGACCAGTTGAAGTACTGTAGAACCTCACAATTGAGACCATATATGGGATCTGTTGAAGTACAGTAGAATCTCACAATTTAGACCACCTATGGGACCAGTTGAAGTACTGTAACAGTAGAACCTCACAATTGAGACCACCTATGGGACCAGGCAAAGTGGTCTTAAGTGTGATGTGGTCCTAATTCTGATGTAAGGAGTGTATAGAGTAATACAGTATGGGAATTCCAGAAACTGGATATAATGGTCCTATACAGAGACAGTCCCATTAATAAGGTGGTCATAATATTGTTCAGGTTACTCCATAGTGGGCTTCTACTAGTATCAGTTGATCATTCTTTAAATAATTTAGCAAAAGCTGAGTCCATCGAGAGAGGGAATGACTGAGGAATGGAAATTGTGAGGGAGAATGTGTGTGTGTGTGTGTGTGTGTGTGTGTGTGTGTGTGTGTGTGTGCATGTGTGCATGTTGCTTAAAATAATATTACACCTCAGGGACCGCATGGGTCACTAGGTGTAGGCATATGTATATATGTGTGAATATACACACGTTACCCACATGTGAATGAACTGTACTCACTGTACCATACAGAGAAGGTCAGTTACCAAATCTGTATATGGGAGTTGCTGTTCAGGAATGCTAGGTCAACAAGGTAAGGATATGGGGGACCACCTTAGGTGCACTGGTTTGCTCAAAACAACTGGGTGGAGTTGAAGAATGGCATATTTGGACAAAGCTAGACAATACGATAACCTTGAAGGTATTAAAAACAAGCTGAAATCCATTTACGAATGATCTTGTGATCAGAAACATTATTAAACAGAGGTGCGTACGAACATGTATACATATGTGCAATAAACCCTTCCCCAACCATAAGAACGTGCAGTCACGCCCTGACTGTAAGCCTCCTCTATCCTCACTTATCATGAAGGCCACAAGTGTTCACTTGTGTGTTGGAATGGTAAGATGAGGACAGTTATCCAACTGATGTACAGGGTGTACCACACTGATGAGCTCAAATGAGAGTGAACAGCTGTCTGTGATTTTCTTTTTGATGATTTTGGATGACATGGGAGGTAATCACTGGTTGCCATCAAAATCAGACTTCTGTCCCCCAGATGATAGAGATTTCAGTCTACTTTTGGTTGGTTCGGTGTAAGTCCAGCAATATAATTTGCTAACCTCAGGCCTTGTACAGGTTTATTTGTACAATAAACCCTTCCCCAACCATGCATAGATATGTATTTGTGTAGTTCACTGCTGATATCATCCCATCTCCAGGCATCCATTTCAAGATGGAGCATTGTACCCTTGGCTACAGTCATGCAAGACCATCTATGGGGCCAGTTGAACTACAGTAGAACCTCACAATTGAGACCACCTATGGGACCAGTTGAAGTACAGTAGAACCTCACAATTGAGACCACCTATGGGACCAGTTGAAGTACAGTAGAACCTCACAATTGAGACCACCTATGGGACCAGTTGAAGTACAGTAGAACCTCACAATTGAGACCACCTATGGGACCAGTTGAAGTACAGTAGAACCTCACAATTGAGACCACCTATGGGTCCAGTTGAAGGGGTCTCAATTGTGATGTGGTCCTAATTCTGATGTAAGAAGTGTATGGAGTAATACAGTACAGGAATTCCAGAAACTGAATATAATGGTCCTGCACAGAGATAGTCCCATTAACGAGGTGGTCATATTGTTGGGATCACTCCATAGTGCAGCAAACACCCTTAGTACAAACTATTTCAACAGATAAATTTGGCATACATGAAAGGTCTGTTAGCTCCCCATACTGAGTGTATTTAAAGTAAAGTAGACTGGTGAGATGATTTTCTGTGTGCATGGATATAGATACGAGGTATTGTGTGTGTGTGTGTGTGTGTGTGTGTGTGTGTGTGTGTGTGTGTGTGTGTGTGTGTGTGTGTGTGTGTGTGTGTGTGTGTTTGTGTGTTTGTGTGTGTGTGCATGTGTGCATGTTGCTTAAAATAATATTACACCTCAGAGACCACATGGGTCACTAGGTATAGGCATATGTATGTAATATGTGTGAATGTACACATGCTACCCACATGTCAAGGAATTGTATATACTCACTGCACCATACAGAGAAGGTCAGTTGCCGTATCTGTATATGGGAGTTGCTGTTCAGGAATGCTAAGTCAAAAAGGTAAAGATATGGGGGACCACCTTAGGAGCACTGGTTTGCTCAAAACAACTGGATGGAGTTGGAAAATGGCATATTTGGACAAAGTTAGACAATCAGATAATCTTTAAAAACAAGCTGAAATCTATTTACCAATGATCTTTTGATTGGATACAAAATTAAACAGAGGTGCGTACAAACATGACATACGTATGTGCAATAAACCCTTCCCCAACCATCAGAGCACACAGTAACACCCTGACTGTAAGTCTCCTTGTACCTTGAGCATTGTACCCTTGGCTACAGTCATGCAAGACCATCTATGGGACCAGTTAAAGTACAGTAGAACCTCACAATTGAGACCACCTATGGGACCAGTTGAAGTACAGTAGAACCTCACAATTGAGACCACTTATGGGACCAGTTGAAGTACAGTGGAACCTCACAATTGAGACCACCTATATGGGACCAGTTGAAGTACAGTAGAACCTCACTATTGAGACCACCTATGGGATCAGTTGTAGTACAGTAGAACCTCACAATTGAAAACACCTATGGGACCAGTTGAAGTACAGTAGAACCTCACAATTGAGACCATCTATGGGATCAGTTGTAGTACAGTAGAACCTCACAATTGAAAACACCTATGGGACCAGTTGAAGTACAGTAGAACCTCACAATTGAGACCATCTATGGGACCAGTTGAAGTACAGTAAAACTTCACAATTGAGTCAAAGTGTTCTTGTGATGTGGTCTAAATTCTGATGTAAGAAGTGTATAAAGTAATACAGTACAGGAATTCCAGAAACTGGATATAATGGTTCTACACAGAGAAACGTAGTCCCATTAACGAGGTGGTCATATTGTTGAGGTCACTCTATAGTGGGTTTCCATAAGTATCAGCTGATTATTTTTTTAAATAATTTAGCAAAAGCTGAGTTGATTAAGGAAGGGAATGACTGAGGATTGGAATTTGTGAGGGAGAATCTCTTGAGGTTCATAGCAGTGCATTGGGGAGTCTGGAAACATGAAGGTCTCCTGTGACATGAGGTCACACGAAGAAGCACTGGGAGGAACTGAATCAACATTCCCACACCATTGGAGTGGATTGTGGGACACCAATCTAAGGAGAAAAACTAAGTCTTATTTGCAAGAAAAATGCAGCAAATCCCCTTAGTACAATTTTCTTTCAACAGATAAATTTGGCAAACACGAAAGGTCTGTTAGCTCACCATACTGAGTGTATGTATGGTAAAGTAGTCTGTTGAGATGATGTTCTGCTTGCATGGAAATAGATACGAGGCATAGTCACTGTGGTGTTGTCATAAGTGAATAAACCAAATGAAACAAACCAATAATAATATTATTTGGCACTTCACTGTTATATGGCAGGAATGCTCAGAGGAACTTGGAAAGCAGAGTGGATGTTACGGGTGTGGAAGCCTGCCCATTATGGGGACTACACAGGTATCAGCTAGGTGTGTGGAGACTGGCTTTGGACTGGCATGCATGGCAGTTGAAACACTATACCTCAAAACACTGAGATACAAGGGGTGATATCTGAGATATTGCATGGGTTGTTTGGGTTCCTTATCCTGGCTACTACATATTCTGGTACTACACAGAACAATCTGCAAGACACCCATGATGTCATAATACATCATTGGCTAGTTTTGACCAGTTTTGACTATAGCTAGTTTCACTACTTGAGGTACAGTACGTACATACAAACACAAGAAGGCCATGTTTATACATAGAGACTTGGGTATTATATACATCCCCTCAGAAGCACCAAGAGGTATGAAAACAATTAGAAGCACTATTACAGGCACAAGGACTGTATGGCTTGCATTTTTCAGTGCATTGCACTTTGATGTTCCTAAGACAGAAAAGGATCCTAAAATCTTAATATCTCAATTAAATTGAATAATGTTGGCCAAAAAACTATCTATAAAATAACTTCCAAATAGATATGCTGTGTCAGAATAATTTTTTATAAAAAATAATAATGTTCAAGATAACTTTTATAAGTATAATATCATTGTATTGTGTATATATACAGATTGTAATTTCCTAACCTTCAGGGAGACCACAGCATTAGGTAGTAAGGTGAAGTTTTTTAGTTGGTAGTCCAAGGGACAGTGTACAGGGGTGATGCTGAGATTAGTGACAATAGTGACAGTAGTGATGAAGCTGATAGTGACAATGGTGATGGTGACGATGAAGCTGATGTGACAGTGGTGGTGCTGATGGTGATGGTGGTGATGAAGCTGACAGCTAGTGGTGGTGGTGATGGTGGTACTGATGGTGGTGATGAAACTGCATGATAGTGACAGTGGTGATGATGATTGTGGTACTGATGGTGGTGATGAAACTGATAGCGACAGTGGTGGTAGTGATGGTGATGGTGCTGCTGCTGATGATAATGAAGCTGTTCGTTACAGTGGTGGTGGTGATGGTGGTGCTGATGGTGGTGATGAAACTGATAGTGACAGTGGTGGTGATGATGGTGATGGTGCTGCTGCTGCTGCCGATGATGATGATGAAGCTGTTTGTGACAGTGGTGGTGGTGATGGTGGTGCTAATGGTAATGATGATGAAGCTGTTTGTGACAGTAGTGGTGGTGTGATGGAGGTGATGATGGTGATGATGACAGTGAAGCTGTTTGTGACAGTGGTGATGGAATTGGTGATGATGTAGCTGATAGTGACTGTGGTGCTAAAGAAACATAATAAACGTACGTCAATCAACTTGACAAGTGACTATATACGTATACCAGGCAGATGCAGGTGGGGCTATCTCGATGAGTATGTGTTATACGTAGAGAGAACTTACGTGTCTAAGATCAAGTAGAAATCGAAGTCCCCGTTACAGGCGGCTGTGTTACCTTCTTGAGCTCTTCCCGCCGTCAGGGACGCCATAAACACGAGACAGAAGTAAACAAAACCCATCATTCGACCAAGCACCGGACCTCTGTAGACAATTTCAGTTTCAAATACGGTCACAAGAATGGTTCTCTGTTCTTCAAAGTCTTCACTGAGCTGTGTACGCATATACATACAAGCAGATGTAACTAATGTTCACTGTAGTGAACGCTTTTATAGCAGACCGTACTATCGTTGTGTTGTCTGCCGTTGAAGCCGCTGGCGGCCGAAGTATAGTGTGCTATACCCTCAAACCATGCGCATAGATACTTAACGGCGTGCTCATACACACGGCTAATTAAGGCCGTTCACGTGGGTCAACGGGCTTCCCCGAGTCCATAATATTGTGTGAAAGTAACGTTTTAACGAGACAACAATTTCATGTATGAACATGGCCGTGTATAATTATATATAGCCTTAATAAATAAATATTATTATCTTTACATATGTACACGTGTTTTGATGGATTTCAGTACAATATTTATTTGGCATGCATGGAAACTAGCTATGATAACAGTTACCATAGCACTAGAACTATAGCTATATCTGAGAGTAGGGACATGCACATATTAATTATTTTGTGAAAAGTTTAATTAAATTAAGTAATGCTGCTACGTTATCCTATAGCTAATGTAGGAGATTGGTAATATTATTTTTGATCATCAAAACTAACGACCATGAGAAGGTGTGTACTAATGACCATGAGAAGGTGTGTATTTGGCATAGCTGCATGACTGATATAATAATATTTATAATAATATAACCAAGATGATTATAACTAGATGGGATGCACTCATGGTCCATGCTTCCCATCCAGTGGGTTCTCATTAATCTGCATGTCATCACTTCAGCCACCAATCCTGTTGTAAACCAGAATTTCCAAAACCAATATAATAGAAAAAAAACGGCAACGAATATCCATTTAATCTGCTGAATCTTTCAAAAAATTAATGAGTTGCGGTGCAAGGAATCACTGCATCAAACACATGTATTTTAATGGTTTGTAAAATCAAACATCAAATTGTACAGTGCATGTATAATTATGTACTCATATGGCCATACACAAGAATGCAAGTTACTTCTACCACCACTTGGTTGGAATTGGAAATTAATTAGTCATCACTGGGGGTGGTAAGGCTTCCATCCGACTTCTTTTATGGGCATTTGTTTACACTCACCCAAATCTATCAAGTTTCATTCCGGACAGTCCAAGTATGCATAGCTAGCTGGTATATAGCCATGATGCACAGGCTTGAGTCTAAATTTACCTTGAAATCATGCAGGTCACATTATTGTATTATTATTGTTTGCTTCATGAGATGGAAAAAGTAGATCAAGAACCATGTTCTTTTAATGTAATAAATTAAATATCAGCAAAATAAATAAGAAGTCTGTACTGTTCTATTTATATTCACGTGTGTGTGCGTGTGCGTGTGCGTGTGCGTGTGTGCTGATGATGCTCACATGTACACACACACACACACACACACACACACACACACACACACACACACACACACATACACTTGTAAAGAAATGCTTGACAGGTATATGTACATTATTACGATCCACATCCATTCTCCATAACATCATAATCACTCTACCGTGTTTGTACTCATGCAGAAGACTTGTGCCGAAAAGCTGACAACATTCAACACATTTGTAAACTCAAGCACTCAAGTGTGCAGCAGAACTGACCTCAGACACTCCTTCTAACTCAAGTGTATAATTCACACTTCAAGCCTCAGACACACCTTTCAGCCCATATTGAACAGTACTATATTCAGTTGACCTCGGAGGACAGCTGAGTTTGCACTTTGACCTGTGCGGACAGCTGTACTCAGTAACACTATCTTAATTCCTATACAATTCTCATGTACGTACATATGTACATGTACATCCACTCGTACGTACAATGAATTTATGAGTCTGACATTATGCATTATATGTAGTTTATGTACCTATTTTAGTTTTGTATGATATAGGAATATTATACATACATGTTTCCATGAGATATTTATTATAGTTTTATTATTGATAATTATTTGTTTATAATTATGTAAATAGTGACTGGTTTGCATGCATAAATTATACACGTATGTATATATGCACGTACATACATGTACTAAATTGAGGATGCAAAAATTATACATGTATGTACATGTATGTACGTACACTAAACATTGAGGTTTTTCATCACATCCATCCATGCAACATACTGTACATGTAATGATGGGTGGTTGAAAAAAAAAAATAAAAAAGGGTCACCCACTCGGGGTCGAACAAACCCATGGTTGGCTTTATAGGGACTTTCCACAGATACTGTGTACTTGGTCATTCCGCGAATGCAGAAGACACTATTCTAGCTGGGAGGTCAGTCGCGAGTCCCAAAGCTCCCCCCTACGGTTCTTTGTAGAGAGTATTGCAACTGACCACCAGGAAGCGAGCTCTTTTTTTTTCATGGAAAAAATCCGTCCTTTGGAGGATTCGAACCCGCGACCTGGAGCCTAGAGTCGTGTCACCTGACCAACCGGCTACCCAACCGGCTACCGTGACCTATCTATTTTATTATTAGTATCTGCGCTATTTATAGTTGCCCTAGGTGTACAATTTGATAAAAAATGATAAAAGTGGAGTCGTAGAAGCCTTCTCCAGCACTCAAAGTACTTGGACGTCTACTTTAGGTTTGGAAAAACCTTCGCTGGAGATATAAAGTTCGGCGAAGCCGTTTCGCTTGAATTCTAGCCGAATTTCTAATTCTCAGCCTTTTGAAATCGGCCATCTTTCTGCGCAATATAAAATATAATATAAATTCACTGTTTCAGTTACGTGTGAGAACAAATGGAAATTACCTGGAGAAGAAGAAATCCTTCGGAAAATGCAGTCTTCGGAATCCGATATGTCAGCCCACTTACAGAAGAACTTTAATCCTAATAAACACATGGGGCCCAGTCCTTCCAACGACACGCCTCTGATATACGCTGTCAGGTTCGAGCACAAACTTTTCCTGAACGAATGCCTTCGATTTGGCGGTGACCCTTTCGTAACTAACGCCAATGGTCGAACAGCCTTTCATGTAGCGTGTGCTTCTTCTCGTTCGAGTCAGAGAACAGACAAAAAGAGAAAGGAACTCCTCCAAATGCTCTTAGACCAGCCCGTGAAGAAAGAATATCAACTACCGTGGTGGTGTGTGTGTGTGTGTGTGTGTGTGTGTGTGTGTGTGTGTGTGTGTGTGTGTGTGTGCATGTGCGTGTGTGTGATTAAAGAGAGAGTGTGTGTATGTTTATTCGTGTGTGTGTGTAAGAGAGAGAGAGAGAGAGTGTGTGTGTGTGTGCTTATTTGTGTGTGTTGCATTGCCACTCTACACTTCCAGTATCATACATTCACGATTGTAGAGTTGGACCATCCAAATGGTAAACGTGTGTTTGACCGTCAAGCAAGTAGAGTGGCCCGTGTAGCCAGAGGTTCTGGTACCAGCATAAGAGAAGTGGAGGAGCTGATCAAACAGTATGGGAAGTTTGCCGAGTTAGTGAAGAAGATGGGAGGAATGAAGGGACTGTTCAAAGGTGTGTGTGTGTGTGTGTGTGTGTGTGTTGTGTGTGTGTGTGTTGTGTGTGTGTGTGTGTGTTGTGTGTGTGTCTGTGTGTGTGTGTGTGTGTGTGTGTGTGCGTGCGTGTGTGTGTGCATGCGTGCGTGCATGTGTGTGTGTGTGTGTGTGTGTGTGTGTGTGTGTGTGTACAGTATGTGTATATTATGTGCATTGTGTGTATCCTGCAGGTGGTGACATGGGCAGAAATGTCAATCCAGCACAGATGGCCAAACTCAACCAGCAAATGGCAAAGATGATCGACCCAAGGGTACTTCAACAAATGGGTATGTTCCCCAATTGGTTGAATTTTTTGACTGTTTGTTCACTATATTTGGTACTTTTTATGCAGGTGGAATGGGTGCTCTACAAAATTTGATGCAGCAAGTCCAATCAGGAACTCAGGGGATGCCCCCTGGAATGGGAGGCGGGAGAAAATGACATCAACACAAAACGCTATTTGTTCTTTGAAAATGACTGAATTTTTATTGCTTCTGTCCATGACAATATCTTTAAATTAATTCTTGTCCTGAAATTGATGACCTGTTGTGTGAACTATTACATGCACATAAAGCATATAGGCACCACAGTTCTATATCACATCATATGTGATTATGTGATGAAAAACCTCAATGTTTTGTGACTGTCTTCCAGTGTATTGCACAAGTGTGCACATGACCCTAATACACATAATCATTCATTATTATTACTGAGTGGGTCATGTGCACACTTGTGCAATACACTGGAAGACAGTCACAAAACATTGAGGTTTTTCATCACATCCATCCATACAACATACTGTACATGTAATGATGGTTATGGGTGGTTGAAAAAAAAAATTAGAAAAAGGGTCACCCACTCGGGGTCGAACAAACCCATGGTCGGCTTTATAGGGACTTTCCACAGATACTGTGTACTTGGTCATTCCGCGAATGCAGAAGACACTATTCTAGCTGGGAGGTCAGTCGCGAGTCCCAAAGCTCCCCCCTACGGTTCTTTGTAGAGAGTATTGCAACTGACCACCAGGAAGCGAGCTCTTTTTTTTTCATTTTTTCCGTCCTTTGGAGGATTCGAACCCGCGACCTGGAGCCTAGAGTCGTGTCACCTGACCAACCGGCTACCCAACCGGCTACCGTGACCTATCTATTTTATTATTAGTATCTGCGCTATTTATAGTTGCCCTAGGTGTACAATTTGATAAAAAATGATAAAAGTGGAGTCGTAGAAGCCTTCCCCAGCACTCAAAGTACTTGGACGTCTACTTTAGGTTTGGAAAAACCTTCGCTGGAGATATAAAGTTCGGCGAAGCCGTTTCGCTTGAATTCTAGCCGAATTTCTAATTCTCAGCCTTTTGAAATCGGCCATCTTTCTGCGCAATATAAAATATAATATAAATTCACTGTTTCAGTTACGTGTGAGAACAAATGGAAATTACCTGGAGAAGAAGAAATCCTTCGGAAAATGCAGTCTTCGGAATCCGATATGTCAGCCCACTTACAGAAGAACTTTAATCCTAATAAACACATGGGGCCCAGTCCTTCCAACGACACGCCTCTGATATACGCTGTCAGGTTCGAGCACAAACTTTTCCTGAACGAATGCCTTCGATTTGGCGGTGACCCTTTCGTAACTAACGCCAATGGTCGAACAGCCTTTCATGTAGCTTGTGCTTCTTCTCGTTCGAGTCAGAGAACAGACAAAAAGAGAAAGGAACTCCTCCAAATGCTCTTAGACCAGCCCGTGAAGAAAGAATATCAACTACCGTGGTGGTGTGTGTATGTGTGTGTGTGTGTGTGTGTGTGTGTGTGTGTGTGTGTGTGTGTGTGTGTGTGTGTGTGTGTGCATGTGCGTGTGTGTGATTAAAGAGAGAGTGTGTGTATGTTTATTCGTGTGTGTGTGTAAGAGAGAGAGAGAGAGAGAGTGTGTGTGTGTGTGTGCTTATTTGTGTGTGTTGCATTGCCACTCTACACTTCCAGTATCATACATTCACGATTGTAGAGTTGGACCATCCAAATGGTAAACGTGTGTTTGACCGTCAAGCAAGTAGAGTGGCCCGTGTAGCCAGAGGTTCTGGTACCAGCATAAGAGAAGTGGAGGAGCTGATCAAACAGTATGGGAAGTTTGCCGAGTTAGTGAAGAAGATGGGAGGAATGAAGGGACTGTTCAAAGGTGTGTGTGTGTGTTGTGTGTGTGTGTGTGTGTGTGCATGCGTGCATACGTGCGTGCGTGCGTGCGTGCGTGTGTGTGTGTGTGTGTGTGTGTGTTTGTTTGTGTGTGTCATGGCAACGAAAAAATGGCGGACGCGAGACAACGAGAGTTTGTTGAACGGTTGAAAATCTGAGATAATGCCTTTCGGAAGAACTCTAAAAAGGACGTACTACCCGTACTTTGTCTAAAGACCCGGCAATCACTGAATTGGAGCTCTCCGAAAAGCAGTCTTGGAGAAATGCCGACACGATCAAGGTGTGAGGAACCTGAAGTGACCGGCTCGACACGAAGCCGCAGCCGAAGGGGAGACGCTACTTCGAGAGGAGATCGCCACACCACACCGGTTTGTCAGGTATCCCACAAACCTGACTCGGAGCCGACAAGACTTCGGCAGGCGGAAGAGGGACGCGTCTCCCCAACGGCTGACGGGCGGAAGAGGGAATCGTCATCCCCAACGGCCTCTTGTCGTTACCCTCTGCGGAGCAAGACCCGCAGAACACCTGTCGTGAGGCCAGCCACCTCACACGCAAAGGTGAAGGCACCAACGACGGAATCACGCAGTTCTGACACACGAACATCCCGAGAAGAATCGAACAGCGCAGCAGAATGCAGGAAACGGAACAGTGCGGCAGAAAGCAGGAAGAAGGTGATAGGAGAATCAAATGACAGAAGTAAGAGTGAGAGCCTCCCCTTAAGGAGACCTAAGAGATCAGGAGTCCAAGGTAAGATCCTGTGTCCTAAACAAGTTAGAAGATTCGGTACGTGGAATGTAAGAACCCTCAATGGACCTGGTAGGATTGAGCAGCTAGCAAATGAGATGCAGAGATACAGAGTTGACATCCTAGCAATTACAGAGACACACTTACTCCATGATGATGACTGGATAGTAGAAAGTAACTCAGGCTACTCTGTGATCATCTCAGGTAGAAAAGATGGGCGACATACAGAAGGAGTGGGTCTGGCCATTACACCTCATGCAAGATCAGCGCTACGACATTATCAGGCCATTAGCTCTAGACTTCTCATAGCTGAGTTCATGTCACATGCAGGACCACTCATGGTGATTGTAGCCTGTGCACCAACTAACCAGGACACTACAGAAGCTAAAGACCTTTTCTACTGCCAACTTGATAGTGTGATGCACAGAACCAATGGATCGGGCATGGTGGTTGTGTTAGGCGACTTCAATGCGACCATTGGAGAGGAAGTACTAGGAGTTACAGGACCATATGCCCTGGGACAACAATCCAGTGACAACGGAGAGCGACTACTGTCTTTTGCCACCACCCACGGATTATGTGTCACAAACACAATGTTCCAACACAAACAGATTCATCAGGCTTCATGGTACCCTCCCAATGCTAAAGCACAGCCCAGTCTCAAGGACTACATCCTAGTGCGACAAAGAATGAGGCCATTCATCCTAGACACCCGAGTGTATAGAGGGGCGGACATCGACAGTGACCATCGACTAGTAGTCACATCCATCATACTGAAACTGAACAGACACAAGAAAAAGAGTATGAAGAGTAAGTTTAATGTTAGTCTACTCACACACGATGACGTACAATCTGCCTTCATGGAAAGTATACAGGACAAATTCAACAGAAGATGCACAAGTGCAGACATCAATGGTAAATATAGTGAGATGAAAGAAGCAATACTAGAGACTGCAGAAGAGCACTTAAAAGGTTGTAGGAAAGTACAGAAGAGTTGGCTTTCAAATGCCACCTTGAAGATCATTGAGGAGAAACGAATGGCCTTCATTAGATGGCAAGAGGACAGAACTGACCCCCAGAGAACTGAGACATACGAAGCCCTACGTAAACAAGTGAGAAGAGCGGTGACTAGTGACAAGGAAAAGTGGCTGGATGGAGTAATGGATGAAATGGAAGAAGACATGAAAAGACATCGCCTAGGAAACTTCTACAAGAAGATGAGGAGGCTGAATAGTAAGCAACCATCAGTAACCAACATCGTAAATGAGGATGGAGAAATGCTGCAAACTAATGAAGAGAGGATGGCTAGATGGAGGAGACACTTTGCTGGGATACTTAATGTGGAACATGGCGTCAGTGAGAACACTACAGACCACCTTATTGACAACTCAGGAGGAGAAACACCAGAGATTACTAGAGAGGAAGTAGTAAAGGCAGTGCAGAGACTGAAGAATGGACGATCACCTGGAGAAGATGAGATTGTTGCAGAGATGCTCAAATCAGGAGGAGAAGCTACTGTTGAATGGCTCTTTGACATCATACGAGAAGTTTGGAGAACGAGGACGGTTCCAGTGGAGTGGAAGAGATCAGTACTAATTCCGATACACAAGAAGAATGACCGGAAAGTGTGCGACAACTACAGAGGCATAGCGTTGCTGAGTGTACCCGGAAAGGTCCTTTCTCTCATCCTGTTGGAACGTCTTCAGACCATCATCGATCCACAACTGCTGGACTCTCAATGTGGCTTTAGGAGGGGACGAGGAACGGTCGACCAAATCTGGGTGACACGACAACTAGTAGAGCGAGCTAATGAATACCAGACTCCTTTTTCCCTAGGGTTTGTGGATCTGACTAAGGCCTACGATTCTGTGGAGCGTTCTACATTGGTTGCCATCCTGAGACACTACGGAGTCACACACCAGCTAACCAGTATTGTTACTGATCTGTATACCGGAACTACATGTAGAGTTAGAGCCGGTGAGGGTATTTCAGAGGAGTTTGATGTTAAGAGTGGAGTTCGACAGGGGTGTGTTTTGTCCCCATTGTTATTCAATTGCTATATGGATCACATTCTACGAGAAGCAATAAAGATGACGAAGGGAGGACTGCAGATTGAGTACACAACAAGTGGAGGACTGTTTCTGACATATAGGGACAAGACACCCCTGACTACTTCTATCAGGAATATCCAATATGCAGATGACCTGGCCATGGCAGCGCAAACCAAAGCAGAGTTGCAGGAGATGTTTGAAGTTTTGGAGATGGCATGCAGAAAGTACGGAATGAAAATTAATGAAGAGAAGACAAAGATACTGAGTATTGGAGATAACAAATCGGATCAACATCACATCAAGCTGGGAAACCGTACCCTTGAGGAGGTGGAATCTTTTGTATACTTGGGAAGTGAGATTGGACAGAGCCAAAAGGTTGACAAAGAAGTGAACATGAGACTGAAGAAAGCATCCACCGTGTACCAAATGTGGAGAAGGAAAGTTTTCAAGAACCATAGCTTGAGCAAGACCACCAAGCTCAAGGTCTTCAGAACATGTGTAATGCCTGCTCTACTCTATGGAGCAGAGACATGGGCGGTTACACAGGATGAGGTGCGGAAACTGAAGACTTTCCACATGAGATGCATTCGGGACATCCTTGGCTTCACACTGTGGGACAAGAGAAGAAATGAGGAACTTCTGAAAGAAGCAAATGAGCAGCCTATTGAGGAGCAAATGAAGGAGATGAGACTGAGATGGTTTGGCCATCTTCAGAGGATGCCAGATCACTGGCCCCAGAAACAGCTTCTGAGGTTCAGACCGAAGAGAAAACCAGGAGGTACCCAACAGCGCTGGGTGGACCTCATCAGCCGTGACCTGCAAGGACTAGATGACTGGCAAAGTGACTGCCAGGACCGCAAAAAGTGGAGACAGCTGATCAGGACTAATTGAGGTTCGGGTGCAGTATGAGTGATTCCAACCCAATGTTCAAAATGAACAAGGAGTAAAGAAGAGAAGAAGTGTGTGTGTTTGTGTGTGTGTACAGTATGTGTATATTATGTGCATTGTGTGTATCCTGCAGGTGGTGACATGGGCAGAAATGTCAATCCAGCACAGATGGCCAAACTTAACCAGCAAATGGCAAAGATGATAGACCCAAGGGTACTTCAACAAATGGGTATGTTCCCCAATTGGTTGAATTTTTTGACTGTTTGTTCACTATATTTGGTACTTTTTATGCAGGTGGAATGGGTGCTCTACAAAATTTGATGCAGCAAGTCCAATCAGGAACTCAGGGGATGCCCCCTGGAATGGGAGGCGGGAGAAAATGACATCAACACAAAACGCTATTTGTTCTTTGAAAATGACTGAATTTTTATTGCTTCTGTCCATGACAATATCTTTAAATTAATTCTTGTCCTGAAATTGATGACCTGTTGTGTGAACTATTACATGCACATAAAGCATAGGCACCACAGTTCTATATCACATCATATACACATAATCATTCATTATTATTACTGAGTGGGTCATGTGCACACTTGTCAGTCACAAAACATTGAGGTTTTTCATCACATCCATACAACATACTGTACATGTAATGATGGTTATGGGTGGTTGAAAAAAAAAATAAAAAAAAGGGTCACCCACTCGGGGTCGAACAAACCCATGGTTGGCTTTATAGGGACTTTCCACAGATACTGTGTACTTGGCCGCGAATGCAGAAGACACTATTCTAGCTGGGAGGTCAGTCGCGAGTCCCAAAGCTCCCCCCTACGGTTCTTTGTAGAGAGTATAGCAACTGACCACCAGGAAGCGAGCTCTTTTTTTTTTCATGGAAAAAATCCGTCCTTTGGAGGATTCGAACCCGCGACCTGGAGCCTAGAGTCGTGTCACCTGACCAACCGGCTACCCAACCGGCTACCGTGACCTATCTATTTTATTATTAGTATCTGCGCTATTTATAGTTGCCCTAGGTGTACAATTTGATAAAAAAAATGATAAAAGTGGAGTCGCAGAAGCCTTCCCCAGCACTCAAAGTACTTGGACGTCTACTTTAGGTTTGGAAAAACCTTCGCTGGAGATATAAAGTTCGGCGAAGCCGTTTCGCTTGAATTCTAGCCGAATTTCTAATTCTCAGCCTTTTGAAATCGGCCATCTTTTTGCGCAATATAAAATATAATATAAATTCACTGTTTCAGTTACGTGTGAGAACAAATGGAAATTACCTGGAGAAGAAGAAATCCTTCGGAAAATGCAGTCTTCGGAATCCGATATGTCAGCCCACTTACAGAAGAACTTTAATCCTAATAAACACATGGGGCCCAGTCCTTCCAACGACACGCCTCTGATATACGCTGTCAGGTTCGAGCACAAACTTTTCCTGAACGAATGCCTTCGATTTGGCGGTGACCCTTTCGTAACTAACGCCAATGGTCGAACAGCCTTTCATGTAGCGTGTGCTTCTTCTCGTTCGAGTCAGAGAACAGACAAAAAGAGAAAGGAACTCCTCCAAATGCTCTTAGACCAGCCCGTGAAGAAAGAATATCAACTACCGTGGTGGTGGTGGTGTGTGTGTGTGTGTGTGTGTGTGTGCATGTGCGTGTGTGTGATTAAAGAGAGAGTGTGTGTATGTTTATTCGTGTGTGTGTGTAAGAGAGAGAGAGTGTGTGTGTGTGTGCTTATTTGTGTGTGTTGCATTGCCACTCTACACTTCCAGTATCATACATTCACGATTGTAGAGTTGGACCATCCAAATGGTAAACGTGTGTTTGACCGTCAAGCAAGTAGAGTGGCCCGTGTAGCCAGAGGTTCTGGTACCAGCATAAGAGAAGTGGAGGAGCTGATCAAACAGTATGGGAAGTTTGCCGAGTTAGTGAAGAAGATGGGAGGAATGAAGGGACTGTTCAAAGGTGTGTGTGTGTGTGTTGTGTGTGTGTGTGTGTTGTGTGTGTGTGTGTGTGTGTGTGTGTGTGTGTGTGTGTATGTGCGTGCGTGTGTGTGTGCATGCGTGCATGCGTGCGTGCGTGCGTGTGTGTGTGTGTGTGTGTGTGTGTGTTTGTGTGTGTGTACAGTATGTGTATATTATGTGCATTGTGTGTATCCTGCAGGTGGTGACATGGGCAGAAATGTCAATCCAGCACAGATGGCCAAACTTAACCAGCAAATGGCAAAGATGATAGACCCAAGGGTACTTCAACAAATGGGTATGTTCCCCAATTGGTTGAATTTTTTGACTGTTTGTTCACTATATATTTGGTACTTTTTATGCATGCAGGTGGAATGGGTGCTCTACAAAATTTGATGCAGCAAGTCCAATCAGGAACTCAGGGGATGCCCCCTGGAATGGGAGGCGGGAGAAAATGACATCAACACAAAACGCTATTTGTTCTTTGAAAATGACTGAATTTTTATTGCTTCTGTCCATGACAATATCTTTAAATTAATTCTTGTCCTGAAATTGATGACCTGTTGTGTGAACTATTACATGCACATAAAGCATAGGCACCACAGTTCTATATCACATCATATACACATAATCATTCATTATTATTACTGTGAGTGGGTCATGTGCACACTTGTGCAATACACTGGAAGACAGTCATTATAAATTGAGGATGCATACGTAATCACTCATGATCATCAGATATTATTATAATTATTCAACCATTAATAAAGAATAATATTATATTCATTTACACATGCATGCACCCACACAATTGCCTGAACTACGTACAGATCATCCGAGTATAATATTAATTATTAATAATAGTTTACGATTGTACAGAGATCATAATTACACTCAATTAAATTTGTGATGAAAACGTGCACTATGATACGTTCATGACACTAGTACTGTGTCACAATGTATCAACAACATTATAAATACATGCAGTGTATATGTGAATGTATGGTGAGTGTTGTAAACTGAACTTAGTCCATATATTGAGTTACACATACAGTGCTTACGACGATGGTGTAAGCTACATAATGTGTTTGGATGCATTCCATGTATGTACGTGTGATCCACAAGATGTGTAGAATGTGTTGGATTCAAAAGGCCGATTCGGGGCCTGGGAACCATACCAAACGAGTCTGGGGATCGATGGAACAAAAAACCAGCAAATTGAGCTCGTGATTGCGCACCAATTTGTTTATGAACACACAGTACAGTGTGTAGGTACAGATCTCTTCCACAGACACATGTTGACAACTACATACATAACTCCACACACAAAACACACATGCACACACACACACACACACACACACACACACACACACACACACACACACACACACACAACACATACATGCGCACACACACACACTCAAAACACATACACACACACACACACACACACACACACACACACACACACACATACACACACACACACACACACACACTAACAGTGACTAGCCCCGTCAATGTCAAAACACACATACATGCGCACACACACACACACAAAACACACATACATGCACACACACAAATGTACACACATACACAAATAGGTCAAAGAAACATGACATTAGATGAGCAAAATGGTATCTTTCATCTTGCTTTCACCCACCGTTCTCCCTTTATAAACCCTGTAGGATGCTAGCCACTTGTAGGCACGAGTAACTTTCGCCTATACAAAAGTAGGACACCAGTTGGTAAAAATACGGAAGATTAAAAAAGGCTACATTGGGATCCTACCTTAAATGCATCCCAGCATGTGGGTTGCTTTTCGGGTGGTGGCTGGTAACCAGGGGTCTCGTGTACGGCAACAACTTGAGCATCCTGTGCAATGGCAATGCAGCAATTGAAATCGAAAAAAAAAAAAAAAAAAGGACGCCCGATGTGGGGCTCGAACCCACGACCCTGGGATTAAGAGTCCCATGCTCTACCGACTGAGCTAACCGGGCATTGGTGTTAGAGGGTGACAAATACACATTCTTAAAGTGTGTTACAAACGCCATGTACATACCTTGGCCTTTTCTAGTTTGTTTCCTTCTTCCGTGGCGCCCTTGTCTCCCCAGCGCACCTAACAACGATAACAAGAAACGGTTCACATTCGTACGAAGCACGAATACAATCGAATACAGTGGACAAAAGCAATACTGTAACAACAGCAAACAACAGTAGCAACAAACATATAATGACTAGATCGTTGGTACTGCCAGGTCTCTCCTCAACTTACGGTCACGGGTTTAATTCCACCCACACCGCCCCCTCCATAGAGAGAAGCATCCACAGTTGCCCACTTTTTCGGTGGCCTTGCTTCCGGCTGTGAGTGGGAAACAACAGTAGACCATATGTACTAGCTAGTACACACGTACATTTACGTAATGCAACTGGATGGCAATGAATTAGAAGAAGGATTATATATCATATATATTTCATTGTGAAAAGTATAAATAAATAAGCATCTATACATTACAGCATGACAAAACAGACTTGGGATTAAATCTTTGGATGGTGACACTGATTCTTTGGCATAAATAGGAAAAGAATGGCAGTCCGCAGACCTGAACTTATACTGGAGTTATGGATGGATGCATGGGTTGATGGATGGATGGATTGATGGATGGATGGGTCGATGGATGGATGGATTGATGGATGGATGGGTTGATGGATGGATGGGTTGATGGATGGATGGATTGATGGATGGATGGATTGATGGATGGATGGATTGATGGATGGATGGATTGCTGGATGCATGGGTTGATGTATGGATGGAATGATGGATGGATGGATTGATGGATGGATGGGTCGATGGATGGGTCGATGGATGGATGGATTGATGGATGCATGGGTCGACGGATGGATGGATTGATGGATGGATGGATTGATGGATGGATGGAATGATGGATGCATGGATTGATGGATGGATGGATTGATGGATGCATGGGTTGATGGATGGATGAATTGATAAGTTGATAGATTTTTGATGAACAGACAGACAGATATGATAATATGCATATTTGTAATGCTAACTTCATGCCAAGCCATAAGAATGGATCAAATGTAGTGATTCCTGTGTTCGTACACAGAATAACAAGTACCAACGTACACATAGAACACACCTTAGGTTTGGGCTCTTCTGGTGGTAGACCTCCTGCTATTTTCTACAGAAAATAAACAAACAATAATAAGTACAAGTAAACACTAACAGAAAAACAAACAGCAATAGCAATAAGTAAACCTTTCCACCGTCCTCGTTGGACTTACTCCAGTTATGCAAGGGAAGAACAACCATAGCAGCACCAGTCCAACGATGAGTGCTATCAGAAGGAGAATGAGGAAAAAGAGACCAACGCCTAGTCCAGCACCACTTGACACGTCTATAGGATTCTGATGAAAGGAAATGTCGGGGAGATAGTGCATATGTAACTCCATACTGTGATTCAATCACACACACACACACACACACACACACACACACACACACACACACACACACACAAACACACACACACACACACAAAAACACACAAAAATACACAAATACACAAACACATAAAAACACACACACACAAACACACAAACACACACACACACACACACACACACACACACACACACACACACACACACATTTACTGTTATACAGTCACTAATTTCCAGCGTGGTGGTAGCTGTTAGATATGTTATCCCATTCAAACTGATCTGCAGAGTCCAAAACCTGTAAGGACCAATACAAGTGCTAACAAACACGATAGGAATTCCACACAATCTGATCTCATATGTATGTAAATATATTCATTAACTGGAACCAAGGGCAATGTTCAGTATCGACAACATGTATGTAAAATGCAGACACACGCACACACATATACACACAATACATGCACACACACAATCACACACATGCACATGCACATGCACACAAACACAGGCACATGCACACAGACACACGCACACACATGCACACACATACAAACAATACACACACACACAATCACACACAAGCACGCACACACACACACACACACACGCACACACACACACACACACACACACACACAAATATACACACACACACACACACGCACACACACACACACACACACACACACACAAATATATACTCATCACTCATCCTCATAAAAACATACATAATAATATAGTAATACGTACCTACACACATAACACACTCACTCACCCAGATACTTCAATTCCACTAGGTACAGGACATACAAACTCATTGATCTGTAGAGGCTGACGAGCGTAAGTTTTTATCATGTTCCCTTCGTTGGTGAACAGACAGTGAGCACTGGAACCATCCTTTGTTCTGTTCAGACCAGTGCCTGTCATTGTGATACCTGAAGACAAGAAGAGGCCATGTGTGTGTGTGTGTGAGTGTGTGTGTGTGTGTGTGTGTGTGTGTGTGTGTGTGTGTGCTAATGTGTGTGTGTGCGTGTGTGTGTGGGTGCATGTATGCACACACATGCATATGTGTACATGAGTACAGGACCACACATGCTACAATAAACTCGGGGTATCAATATTCACAGTTCATTAAACTGATGAAAAAAGAGTTCTTACTTGAATTAAAACAAGCTCGTGATATGGTTGTTACTTCTGTGCAAGCAACCTTTGCTATCTCGTTAGCCAGAGCTTCTAGACCGGATGCCGTGCTCGTGTGGAACACCAAACTCGGAAAACTGGCCAATATCCTTAACTGTGAAACGTTCATTGCACAATGTAGACACATATTTCATACATGGAAGATATGAGTATGGTGTGTATGTAAGTATGCATGTACGTATGTATGCATATGTATGTGTATGTATGTATGTATAATATGTATGCATCCATGTATGCATGTACGTATGCATGCATGTATGTATGTATGTATGTATGTATGCATGTACGAATGTATGTATGTATGTATGTATGTATTTATGTATGTATATGCATGCATGTATGTATGCATGTATGTATGTATGTATGTATGTATGCATGTATGTATGTATGTATGTATGTATGTATGTATGTAAATATGTATGTACATACGTACGTATGTATACATGCATGTATGTATGTATGTATGTAAATATGTATGTACATACGTACGTATGCATACATGCATGTATGTACGTACGTATTTGTATAGGTACATACATTTGCATGTAGATTTGTGCTGTATTCAGATACACCCAAGATGTGTATGTGAGATTAATGAGAGTCGGAATTACCAAATAGTGAACAGATTTCAGAAGAAAATTTCGCAATTTTTTGCTCAAACAAGCATTTCACGGTAATAATTCATGATTTGCATGTTGGTATTTCACGCTCGTGTTTTGATAATCTTGCTTGGAAAGTTTTTGCAAATATATGTTCACGATTTGGGTCAAATCGTGAAATTTTAACCTTGCGAAATCCCCCCCCCACATGCTGATGGGACTACAATTGCTCACTTGTTCTTCTCGGGCGGCACCAATTCCTACACTCACGATGATAGCACCCATATCTTCGGCTTTTGCAGCCTATACAACACGATCATAATGAAGCAGTATGCACCAATAAACAACAACAAACAATAAACAATGGTAAATGACAATAATGAACAAAAGTGACACAAACAATGGCAAACAACAATAATAAACAAAATAAGTATGCAACAATAACGACAATAAACAATGGTAAATAACAATAATGAACAAAAGTAGTACGCAACAATAAACAACTACTATAGTAAATAAACATTGATGAAGTGAAGGTCAAACAAAGATTACTTCTATAGTTTATTTCTGAGACAAATAGTCATTCCATACACAAAGTCAAAATTATCCATGGTGACTAGAAAACAGTGCAGCTGCAATATGCATGTGAATTCACCATGGCAACCATTTAATTGAAACCCCAAGTCTGCTATACCAAACAC
>OZ026559.1:1171844-1174344 GCA_964020155.1 Chondrilla cf. caribensis | reverse complement strand
GAAGCACTCCCTCAAAACACTGAGATACAAGGGGCTATATCTGAGATATTGGGTTGTTGGGTTCCTTACCCTAGCTACCACATATCCTGGTACTACACAGAACAATCCACAGGACACCTATGACGTCATACTGCATCAAGAATCGACTAGTTTTGACCAGTTTTGACTAGTTTCACTACTTGAGGTGCAGTATGTACATACAACACAAGAAGGCCATGTTCATACATAGAGACTTGGGTATTATATACATCCCCTCAGAAGCACCAAGAGGTATGAAAACACATAGAAGCACTACGGCACATAGAAGCACTACGGCACTTAGAAGCATTAAGGCACTTAGAAGCACTACGGCACATAGAAGCACTACGGCACTTAGAAGCATTAAGGCACATAGAAGCACTACGGCACATAGAAGCACTACGGCACATAGTAGCACTATGGCACATAGAAGCACTACGGCACATAGAAGCACTACAGCACTTAGAAGCATTAAGGCACTTAAAAGCACTACGGTACATAGAAGCACTACGGCACTTAGGCTTGCAATTTTCAATGCATTGTACTTTGATGTTCCCAAGGCAGAGCAAGATCCTAAAATCTTAATATCCAAATAAAATAGACTAATGTTGTACATACGTAGTAGTACATAGTACAAGTACATAATTATCTATACAATAACTTCCAAATAGATAATATGTTGTGTTAAAATAACTTTCTATAAATATAATATCATTGTGCTGTGTGTACAGATTGTAATTTCCTAACCCTCAGGGAGACCACAGCATTAGGTAATAAGGTGAAGTTTGTTTAGCAGCTGGTAGTCCAAGGGACGGTGTACAGGGGGTGATGCTGAGATTAGTGACAATTGTGATGGTAGTGATGAAGCTGATAGTGACGATGGTGGTGGTGATGGCAGTGCTGATGGTGATGGTGGTGATGGTGATGATGACAATGAAGGTGCTTGTGACAGTGGTGATGTAGATGGTGATGATAAAGCTGATAGTGACTGTGGTGCTAAAAGGAACACATTGAATACTGATGGTGGTGGTTCCAATGATGTTGATAATGATTATGGTGGTGCTGGTGGTGATGGTGCTGGTGGTGATGGTGCTGGTGGTGACAATAATGGCAGCAATTGTGGTGTGTGCTGATGGGAATGATAACAATACATTGGTGATATCATTAGTAGTGATAGAAACTATGCTGATAGGGATGATGGCAATAGTTCAGGTCACAATGATAACAACACACATTGCACCAGGTCCTGATATCAACACTGCTACACAAGAGCTTGTTGCTACTAATACAGAGGTTCAGCGTCTATTTCCTATCTTGTGTTTGTGGGGAGGGTGTCCTAGTACCTCAGACAAGTTGCATCAGGTACACGTCTCGGCTCTCACCATTACACAAACGTATCAACATTGTAATACGTACTTATATACACATCAATCAACGTACGTCAGTCAACTCGTATAAGAAATGTGACTGTACCAGACAGATGCAGGTGGGGCTATCTCGATCGGTACGTACGTGTTATACGTCGAGAGAACTTACGTGTCTAAGATCAAGTAGAAATCGAAGTCTCCGTTACAGGCAGCTGTAGTACCTTCTTGAGCTCTTCCCGCCGTCAGGGACGCCATGAACACGAGACAGAAGTAAACAAAATCCATTGTTTAACCAACCGCCCGACCTCTGTAGACAATTTCAGTTTCAGAAACGGTCACAAGAATGGTTCTCTGTTCTTCAAAGTCTTCACTGAGCTGTATGCGCATATACATACACAGATCTAAACAACGTTCACTGTAGTACTAGCTATAGTGAACGTTTATATAAGCAGACCATACTATCGTTGTGATGTCTCCGGTTGAAGCCACACAATTAATTCTCGTGACCTAGGTCGAAAATGGCTACCACGGGCGGCTGAAGTACATGTACAGTGTGCCACCCTCAAACCATACGCGTCGATACAAAACGGCGTGCTCACACACACACACACGACCAATTAAGACCGTGGGTGAATGGGCTTCCCTCCATATTGTGTAAAAGTAGCGTTTCCAAGTCGACAATTTTATTTATGAACATGGCCGTGTATTATCATTATAGCCGTATCTCTATGTACACGTGTTTTGATGGATTTCAGTACAATATTTATTTGGCATGCATGAGAAGCTAGCTATGATAACAGTTACCATAGTATAACTATACTATAACTGTATTATATCTGAGGGTAGGGAGGTGTACATGATTATTTTGTGAAAAGATTAGTGCTGCTAAGTCATCCTATAGCTAATGTAAGAGATCAGTATTATTATTTTTGATCATAAAATCCAAAGACCATGAGAAGGTGTGTATTCAGCACAGTTGCATGACTGATATACATAACTTCAGCTGCCAATCCTGTTATCAACCAGTATTGTCAAGACCAATATAATATACAAATGGCAATGAATATCCAATCAATCTGCCAAATCTTTCGAAAATGAATTGCAGTGGATTCACA
>OZ026559.1:1156844-1161844 GCA_964020155.1 Chondrilla cf. caribensis | reverse complement strand
GCCAACAGAAGCAATCACACAGCAGATGTACACATAGCTACTCTTCCAGCAACTCCTGTGGAAAACCACACAAACATGATATGACCAAATATGTTAACAATAACGACAATGCAAATGAAAACAAGTGTACATTATAAATTCATCCTTCATAATAACTGAGGAAAACATTCAATTGAAATTGAAGCAAATTGACCACTGTTCACAAAGTCCCCTTTTAGCAGAAGCCAACAATTCACATAATATTCAAATGTTCATTTTCACTAATTAGAAACCGAGAGAAACATCGAAAGGACACCTTAGGCAAACTACAGTTACACAGACCATGGTAGGTTAGTCTAGAGATGCCAGGCCATTCTCACCATTTTTATTTGGCCAAGAAATTCCCTCATAACAAAATGGAGGAATGGTTCATTTGGTCACTTAGGACAGGTAGTCTTTATATAGAGGTGCTTTAGTGTAGCTGAGTTGATGTACTGGATGATTCAATAGTGGTCACTTAGGACAGATGGTCTTTAGATAGAGGTGCTTTAGTGTAGTTGAGTTCATGTACTGGATGATTCAATAGTGGTCACTTAGGACAGATGGTCTTTAGATAGAGGTGCTTTAGTGTAGTTGAGTTGATGTGTCACTTGGGACAGGTGGTCTTTATACAGAGGTGCTTTAGTGTAGTTGAGTTGATGTACTGGATGGTTCAATAGTGGTCACTTAGGACAGGTGGTCTTTAGATAGAGGTGCTTTAGTGTAGTTGAGTTGATGTACTGGATCGTTCAATAGTGGTCACTTAGGACAGATGGTCTTTAGATAGAGGTGCTTTAGTGTAGTTGAGTTGATGTACTGGATGGTTCAATAGTGGTCACTTAGGACAGGTGGTCTTTATATAGAGGTGCTTTAGTGTAGTTGAGTTGATGCACTGGATGGTTCAATAGTGGTCACTTAGGACAGATGGTCTTTAGATAGAGGTGCTTTAGTGTAGTTGAGTTGATGTGTCACTTGGGACAGGTGGTCCACATCAAACAAGAGACAAACAGCTCACCTTGAAGAAAGAGGTTGAGGAGACAACCGAACATTTTCTGGTATTTCACCTCCAATATCACTTTCTAGCAAAACAGAGTAAACTGGAGTTGTCACATGGTGTCCTTAATACAGAGGTTACACTGCACATGATACATACCAGTCGTCGCGTGGCGTCCTCAATAGAGAGGTCACATTGTATACGAATACACGTACACTAGTCACGTGGTACGTACATACGCGTATACAATATAGGAAAGGAGAAAATACTGGGTCTTAAAGTACTCAACAGACTACTTGTCGTTACAACGAACTGATAGATACATGTCCTTCCATCTACAATATCATAGGCACGAGCGAACGGAGTTAATAAGCAACTTCTACGACACCACAAACATGTGCCTTCTACAGGGCCGCATGACTGACAAACAAATGGAACGAGCATGAAAAGTGACAGTACCAGTAATGCGAGCATCACCTGTGTCCTCGACCAGCCTAGCCGTGTCTGGAGACACTGTAGGTTCGTCAATTGAATCGTACCCGGACAATTCCTTAGATTGTGACATTGTCGAAGTCACGTGACCACACGAGTAAAATGGCTGGTGAGATCGACAAGTGGAATTGTGTTACAGTCTTGGTCGCGGATGTGAATGAGGCTTCGAGGAAAGGCTACTGTAATGCGCGGTGTCTAAATACAGACCATATTGTCTCAACACCGTGGCTGTCATGTCATATTCCTTGGATTACAGGTATGTGCCGTAAAATTACTCGTGTGGTAATAATGTGGTCGCAATGTATACAGTTGCAAGCTTGTAACTCCTGTTTCCAGCATTGGCTTCAGTCAACAATCTCACCTTTCAAGAATAGTGGGCGTGATTGTCCATAGAACCACGCGACTGCATGGCTTAACCATCACGGTGCTTCAAGCGAAGCGGTAGGAATTGTCTCTAGTCTGGCGTAGCCGACCCTTGATCCGCCATTTCATTTTGTTGGGTGGCGGATCAAGGGTCGGCTACGCCAGACTAAATTGTCTCATCTTACCTTACCTTACTTAGATTAGTAAAACTTCAGCGGGGAGGTTTGTGCTCAATACCTTGTGGGTTATGCGTCCGAAATAGTTGGACATCATCAAAGGTAGTACCTATCCTGAAACATGCCCACTCTACCCATTAAATTCTCAGTAAAGTTCGTGAATAAACCTCGGGAATTTTCCTATAGTGACACAAGGGACAAGTTTTGGGACATGGAGTGGGATAGCTGGACCTCCTGCAGACATAGACACTGATGGTTAAGGGTCTATCACTGGGTAATCCTGTGTGTATGAAGATATCATTGGCTTGAACTTGAATTAAAGGCCACATATTGGGGTAATTAAAAGCCAGTCACATAACTGGAGACACGGGGGCAATCAGAGACACATTTTGTCCCAGATTACCCCAGTGTCCCTGATTACCCCAGTGTCCCTGATTACCCCAGTGTCCCAGATTACCCCAGTGTCCCAAATTACCCCAGTGTCCCAAACTACTGTATACAATGTTTTGGTAATATAATACCCCTACCTATAAAATGAAACGGCCTTGAATTTATCTAATGGTTGATGTTATTGAAATCACGAGTGGTAGTGTATGCTTGTGTGTGTGTGCCAGCCTGTGTTAGTGGGTTTGGAGGAAATTTGAGGTCATCCTATACTATAACACAGTGCACGTGTGTGTGTGTGTGTGTTTCACGTGTGTGTGTGTGTGCGTGTGTGCGTGTGCATGTGCATGTGTGTATGCATGTGGGTATGTGCGTGTGTGTATGTGCGCGTGTGCGTGTGTATGCATGTGTGTGTGTATGCATGTGTGTGTGTGTGTGCATGTGTGCATGTGTGTATGCATTATGCATATGTGTGTATGTATTTCATTGAGTTATGTTATCTGTGTGACTTCACGTGGCAAGTGATCATATGTAACATACTTGAGGAAATTTTCAAGTAAATTAAGAATGAAAATGGCTTTCCTAGTTTCGTTGCGATGTTGTTTATATAAAACAAATTCAGTATGGTCATAAGGTGGTCTTGTGGAGATGACGTCAGAATAATAATATAATCCCATACACCAAGATGCGCAACAGAAGACGATTGTCCCCTTTATTCAACCTCTTAATCTTTTTAGCCTTCTTCGTCATATTGTCTTCTATTTTCTTCCTTTATACGTATAGTACTGTTAGTCGGTTAAACTCACCCGTATGGGGACCAAGACCCAGAAAAGTAAAAGCTGGCCCATCGATATACACCGGGAAACTGGTGCAAGATGACGAGAAGTTTTCCAGCAAAGATAACCAAGAGAAGAATACGGGGAGGAAGCTGTTCGGTGACTTGGGCACGCCCTCGTACAAGGTCTTATTTGGATCCGAACACGGCGCAAACGAAGACGACAAGGTCACCTGTAAACTGGGAATAGGGATTTTGGCGAACGAGCTACAGATCTCCGAATTACCGTCCTTGTTGACGGATATTTTAGGGAATTCTTCAATCGCGGGAAATGTCAGCGTAGTAGTGCATCTATCGAATGAAGCTTCGAAAGATGGCAAAGTCGTCAACTACCTACTTCGTCGGCAGGGTATCGTGACGGTCCTGGAACACCAGGAAGGGCCATCCAAGGCGGATTCCGAACGTGAGTTGCTAGGCTCCGTGTTCAAAACGTACGTGCGTGCGGTCGCATCCTATTTCCTAATTATCAGCTTCTATTAATTTTACTGTGTCTGTCGTGTGGGATTCGTCTGGATCGGTGTGAATTTGTTGGAGTGGGTGTATTTGTAAGAGTACTGCACTTTTTCTATCGTGTGTGTGTGTGTGTGTGTGTGTGTACAGGTGTGTGTACATGTGTGTGTGTGTGTGTGTGTGTGTGTGTGTGTGTGTGTGTGTGTGTACAGGTGTGTGTGTGTGTGTGTGTGTGTGTGTGTGTGTGTGTGTGTGTACAGGTGTGTGTGTGTGTGTGTGTGTGTGTGTGTGTGTGTGTGTGTACAGGTGTGTGTGTGTGTGTGTACAGGTGTGTGTACATGTATGTACTTCCATGCATATATGTAGTACAACTTTAATTCTTAAGTACTCTATTGAGTACATACTCCTGGTTAGTACATACACCTCACTCAGTCCCTAGCTCATGAACACTATGTCAACCAGTACTGATAGCGAGTACCTCTGATAAGAAGTACAAATTTGGTGTGCCTTTCAAGGTACTTACAAAGCAAGTTAGATTGTGTGCACTCATGTGATGACAGTCACCTTATGACCGGGATGTTTCCTCTGGAAGCCCTTTTCCTTATTTTACCCTTCAGTGAGCATGACATAGTACTGGTGGGAGATATCCCCCACGTTACATAAGTGGTTTGCAATGTGTGCATGTGTGTACCCAATGACATGTGTTCTTGTGTACTCGTGTATGCAAGGTGTACTGAAGTAAATGTGCTCACGTATGTAAAGTATCCACTCGTGACTGGCTTATAATAGTGTCTAACAGTTACTGTGTCAACTTGCAAGATTGTTCTCTGTGTATTGGTGTTCTACTGAATAAAGAAGTAATAGCTTTATAATGAGCTCAAGAAAATCTTTTATATCCAGGTGATAAATCGTTTGTAGGCTCTATTCTGTCCTTTATATCAATCTTTACTTTGATTCCACTTTACAACATTGTTAATTAAACATAATTAATATTCGAGTATGTTTGAATGTTTTCTATTCGTCACCCATTCAAAGTGTGATAGTCACACTAGCCAATCATAGGATAGATCAGTATGATACGAGTGAGATTTGTTCCTTCAACATGACCACCACAGGTCCAATGTTGACAGTGACAATGACCATTCAAAAACCCACATTCATGTGTAATAAGTACCTAATACTATTAATTTTAATTCAATTATCGTGTTTATGTCTTATAATTCAGTTACCGTATTCCACCTGGAGAGGTTGAATTGACCTTGGTGTCCCTATTAGTGGTGGAGTTTTA
>OZ026559.1:1134344-1144344 GCA_964020155.1 Chondrilla cf. caribensis | reverse complement strand
TGACAACTGATGGTTGCACTGTTGATGACCTCGCAGGCTGATATTTGGAACCCGGTAGAACTAGTTGTAAAGTTTGTCCTCTGGATGCAGTAACTTGCCAAACCGTCCGTATTTCCGGCAGACACTGCTTCACTGCCTCCATTTGGATACGAGATGACAAGTCGTGGTTGGAAGTTGAAGGGGTCATTAGGCCAGGAACATATAGCAGATATGTCATCATCAGCATTGTTACACTCTCCATACAGTAGTATGTTGTTGCTCCCTGGTGGGGGCTGTGTTTTAAAATTGACTACACGAAACAAGAACAGAAGTACATATGTACGTATATATGTGCTTGTGTGTCATACATATGTCTACACACACGCGCGCGTGCATACACACACACACACACACACACACACACACACACACACACACACATAACACACACACACAAACATAAACACACACACACACACACACACACACACACACACACACACACACACACACACACACACACATAACACACACACACAAACATAAACACACACACACACACACACACACACACACACACACACACACACACACACACACACACAAACACTTCTAGTTTTAACACCACCACATTTAGGTCTGCTATACGTATGCATATGAAGAATAGTAGATTGGATCTATAGTACGTACATACATGCATACTTTCACTACACTACAGTGGATTCTTAGTAGTGGAATTTGTCGGGGGAAATTGAACAATTTCCTCTTATCAGAAATTACTATTTAGCAGGAATAATCATTGTAGCAAGGGTATGGTAGGACCTACAGTACAGAAAGTTTCCTTTGAATAGGAATTTGTTCTGGAGAAAGCCTCAACTAGCTATATAGGGGATTACGGTAACGGTACTGTATGAAGTGAATGTGATCTCACCAATCTGGGTGTAACATTCCTGAGGTAAGGTTATCAGGAGCAAAGTGGTTGAGATGAAGTGGCTTTGCATCCTAACTAGGCAAGATCACTTAGAGTGAGGATAAAAAAATTATAATAAAACCTGTCCAGCGGGTGCCCTCCTGTGGATAACTGCTGACTGTGCACGCATTATAATAACGTAATGCTGGGAGAGCACCCTTCAAGTTCTACTAATGGAAATGTTGTCATTAACCTCATGAGAGAGCAACCTTTTCTCAATGAATATCATTACCAAAGATATGAATTTATTGCATATTCAGCACATGACATAACAAAGGCTACTTACTGTAACAATGGTAACAGCAAATAGCTAGGGTGTGGCGCTACACGCACCATGCTATAGCTACCGGTATATATACGTACAAACTGAGGGATCTAGAATATGGTGCCCTTCTGAACTACGTAGAATGGCAAGCCTCCTATCTCACATTTTGATGTGCTGCTGTGTATTGCTACAATTTGTGGGTAAGTTACCAACTGCATTTCAGCTTCAGAGCAGGTCACAGAGCAGATGGGAGTGTTCTGCTCTGAGTAGCTTCTAAAGTAGACTTCAGGAATAGATAAATAGCTATAGAACTAGTCTGATAGCAGAAATTGAATAATCCTCTATCACCATTAAAGGAAATTTGTATCTGAATAGGATATTGCATCACCACCAGATCCATACTAAGTGACTAGTTAACTACAGTAGGCATTGTAATATAATTATAAACCACTTCGATAATTATAGTCTAGACCTAAAGTCTGCATCCCCTCAACACCAGGACGAGTGGCAACCACAGTGACAACTTGGCAGGAGTAATCACGCAGCCTCAGATAAACAGACATTGGGGCTGTTGTGGCCACCTTGCATCTCAGCCTTTCTGTTAGACTGTCAGCACCTCTGATCCTGATGCATATTAGCTTGTATTGATCTTCTACCAGTACACATGTGTGTATGGGCATAATTGTGTATGTATATATGTGTGTGTGAATACGTGTATGCATGTACATGTGTGTGTGTTTCTATCTCACTGTGCATATATGTGTGTGAGTGCATGCATGTGTACAATAACGTTTACATGTGTGTGTGCTTATGTGCACACGTGTGTATGTATGTATGTTTGCCTGTGTGTGTATGTGAGTGTGAGTACATGCATGAATACATGCATGTACATTTGTGTACATGGTTATGCATGTCTGCCTGTGTGTGTAGTTGAATTGTTGTATCCATGCCAATGGAACAATAACACTTGAAGATTTTATACAAGTAGTTCTGTGACAAACCTCTTTTACTAGAAACCCAATACCAGAGTGGAGGTGTACTATACATGTTTATACTAGCTGTGTAGGTTGTTTCTGGTACACATGCACTTACAGTAATATCTCCGCATTCTAGGTGGAGAGCTATGGCTAAAACTAAGCCAGCATCCACCTGGCAGGGTGCTCTGCCCGTACCAATCTTTAACAATATCCTGCACACACTCGCTCACTCTGAACCAGCCAGATTGGATAGTGGAGAACAACACTCAACAGATTTTTCGCTCTCTCAACTTCAAGAACGGTGGACTAGAACACCACAGGATTGTCAACGACACAACGGAAGTGGAGGTATTGTTGATAGACCAGGTACTGCCGGAATTCAATGGACTACAGTACAGCTGTCAGTATGATACATTTGGTGGTCCAGTTACAAGCAATGTCCTCACATTGAATTTGCTTGGTTAGTTTTCCAGTAATCCATATGCAATTTCAGTGGTTTGTGTGCTAGTGAACTATTACATAGTACAAGTTCATTCACTGTATGTGATGCATACAAAGTAGACACAAACACTGGCATTAAGCAAGAATGTACATATTAACCTACATAATGTCTTTTCTGCACACATGTACTTCAGATGTCCCACAAGTAGCAAACCTCACACTGAAGATGGTATCTGATACCACAATCCAGTTGTCATGGCAACACGTTGACCCCTGTCGACAGACGAAATCCTTTCTGATCAAAATTACTGACAATAATCTCACAGAACCTCCACTGGAGAAAACCATCAATGCTGACGGGCAATCCAGTCCTTATTTTGCACAGCTGAACCTCCCGCACTCACTACAGTCAGGGTGTACAGTGTCCCTCTCAGCCATAGACAGCCAGGGGAGAATGTCAGCAGTGACAACAAGTAAGTGAACACAATTAAATGTTACTCTAACAGTAGACTAATCTTAATACTATGAATATATGCACAAGGATCAATAGTTCAAAAAATGTACATATTAGTACAAAGATTTATGCATGCAATTCACAGTTATTCATTGCACATTACATTGCATTTTTGACTAGCTCTTCATATAACTTCAGGTAGACATATGGCGACATGTACTGTATTTTCCTGGTTTTCTCTGCAGTCCAGCATAATGAATTGGGGAACAGCAACCCTGAAACACAAAACACACAGTCCATGCTATGTGAGTACCTGTGTCTGTTTACGTATACAAACTGTATATGTATGCATGTGTAGGAGTGCGAGCATAAGCCAAACAGCTGTACATACGAGTGTATATCATTCCTACAAAATACTTAATTGTCCAGCAAGTGTCTTGCTGACCTTAATTATACTATACATAATAATAGTGTTGCTTAGTCTATATAGGAGGTTGGGTAACATCAGCTGTATGTACATTATACATGTACATGTACTCCACAAATCCAGGTGTACAGGAACCACACACGTGTGCATTGTATGCAGTGGCTGCTGTTCTACTGGTGATAGTGGTTGCTCTCGGAGCACTGTCTGTAGCATGTCTGGTGAGAACTAGAAGGTGAGCATGGGAAAGCAAGAAATTGGATGGAGACTCTGCTCTATGCAGTGTGAACTCAATACAGAACTCACAACATACAAACTCAATCCTGCATGCGCAGATTTTGATCTATACGTTCCTTTTTATCCACAAATATATACATATAATTATTATTTGTATCTTCTGTAGGTCCAGATCTGTTATGCACTTGTCCTGAATTCCAAAATAGAAAGATAACTTCTTATATTTTCATAAGTATTTGAAGTACAAGACTAATACAAGGGAATCTAAATTCGTATATATATATGTACCTTGTACATGTAGCTATAGATGTAAAGTTATTATTTTATATGTATAATAATGGTTTGAAGACTATTTTTGCTTGAAATTATTGTAAATATTACATAGTAATAATTATACTTAAATTATAATATTTTACATTATATTATACTGTATAATAATATTATTATGATTCATTTGATACTGGACACAACAAAAATCATGATAAAAAGTATATTGTCAACTAGCTATATAGTCTGGAGCCATTTACATGTACCTGAATGCTGTGCAATGATCTAGATAGCAATACAACCACCCACACTGGAGCTAATTTGCACCAACCAGATGAAGACCTACCAGGCATATATGCATGCAGATACAGTAAGAGCTGGAGCATAAAGAAGTAAGCTACTATGTATGTACGTGTTGACTGGTTTGCAATTGAATGGTTAATATGGTCACATTTATGTTCGCTATTGTGACCTAGGAGAGTGGACCAATGTACGTATATATATATGTACATTGGTCTTGTATATATAATTATATATATGTATATTTTATATTAATAATAGGTATGAAGGCAAGGCCGTAGGAAGCATTTGAAAAGTAGCGAGGCTGTAAAATAAGTTTCTGCTGGCTTCACTCGCAATAACTCACATGTACCATTTTGTAAATTGTTACGAATTTATTGCAATCAATGCGCCATGCTTATCCACGAATTCCATGACATAATATACTGACATCAAGGGTTGATTACATCATTATAACATATGAATTCTGATGTAATCAGCAGATGGCAAAAGTATACATAGATACTAGAAAAGTGGTAAGGTCAAAACCTTACCAGCTTCACCACTTCCTGCGGCCTTGGAAGGACATGCATGGATCGCTCACAGAGTTTTGAAACTGGACATTAATGTGTGCATTGCATTAGAGTATCTACAATTCAAAAAGCTAATCGCAAATGTGCATGAACTGTCAAGCAATCAATAGTGTAATAATTATTGTCCGAAGAGGATTAATTTAAATGCATTGATGAAGTGCATTGAGTGATCCAGTGATACCATTCATTGATGCAGTGAACAGCTTGATCTTGAGTTCATTTGCCGTTTTGGTGCGGGTGATTTTTCCCTCTGAATACATCATTGCACTCACCATGTTCACGAGCATCTGTGTAAGGAGATAAGTATACATCACATGATAGCATACACCAGCCTGGCACTTGTACAGACAGAGGTGAAATGGACAAATCATATACCCTAAGCCTTATGTGGTACACCACACACTAACAAGTAAATTTGAGTTAGTTTTGGGGAAGCTGCCACAAGGGACTCAAATTACTTGGGTTTCTCGTTGTGGTGATAGAAACTGTGATGAAAATATTATGTTCATCGAAGCCTTTACACTCAAATTCTGGTTTAATTTCCAAATCTCAGCATTTGTAAATCAACCACATGTTTCATGCAATAAAATTCAAAGCTGTGGTATATGCGTAGAATGACGTATCACGTACTGTATGTATATCCCCTGAACATTATAATACATACAGCTAATATTACTACAAAGTGTCCTCCAATTCACTAGACCATACCCTCCCTACAACAGGTGATGTTCCACAATGCCACTATAATCCACAGAAAATTGCATACATACGTATGTAATGGAATGACAAAACACGTTTGCCTGAATACATGGAGATTTTGAGAGAGTCAAAATTTTATTACGAAGGTTGATTTCCGAACATTTCGATAGTCAAACCCTTCAGAGGAACTAACTCACAGTTTCCCCGATCAGTGGGGTACTCTGGATTTACAGTGTCTTCATCACCACCTGAAAACTCTTCAATTCCAAAGGAGGTGCAGACTCTATCCCAGCATCTCCTATTAGAGAGTATACAAGACATACATGGAGTGATACACAAGAAGAATGAAGACAACTCGAATTCTACCCCATTTCTAATTCTTGACATTTTGAATTGGCCTTTCCTTTTCCCGCAATGTAATTTTAACATAAAACCACTATTGCAGTATATAGTGGGTGTTACATACCAGACGTCAAAGGTTTGCTGGATACAGTTGTGGCAGGCTAACACGAATTTTGCACTATAAAAGTGCTCAAAGATGCACACAATAGGCTGGACATTTCGTCCATTGTATGTGCTATAGAGGTAGTCCTATCATTGGGGTTACAATGTATTAGCAGTCATGGAAGAGTCACTGATGCCTCCAAGGATCCCCTGTATGGAGGCTATTTGTCCTGTGTATGAATTATCCTTTTTAGAAACATCTGCCGGTTTATATATAACAATCAATACAATCACCATGGTGACAATCTACGAGTAATCAATACATACAACCTTGAACTTACAATTTGCTTTGCGATGGGTTGGGAGGATCGGCCACTTGGTGACTTCGAAGGCATCGATAGAGAGTGTAGGCAGTAGCAATGACTACAACCGCGACAAAGATAACACCACATATTGTCAGGGCTGTAGCAATGCCTGCAATTAATCCAACATTGTCCTCCGTAAAGGGTCCTGTACAGTTGAGAGAAACAATGCACCTGGTGATCATAATTCACGACCAATAGTTTACGTAGTACAAGCTACTACAACCAATCAGTATATAATTATAGATGAGATCTTACAAAAATATGGTTGAAACTTTATAATACCAAGACTCCCAAAGGTACACACACGTATGTGAAAAACAGTATGATTTTGCCATCATTGCTATACCCAAATAAGGGCCACCAAGACAAGAGAGCCAATATTACTTCAGCTACAAGAGTTAATTGACCATATAACTTTTCCTTGCATGGGTTGCTGCATCACCCACACATATCACTCTCACAAACCTGTTGGACTAGAACCGTCTGGATCACTATTAGGTGTGGTTGTTCCCGTGGCATTCACATCAGATTCTGTGGACAAGCAAGGGAATGAAAACACTTAGACCTTATCCCATCACATTATCAAACAATAGATCCACTGATTGCTGTGACTCACCTGTTTTATTAGGCAGCATTGATTCAGTAGGTGTAGTTTCATCAGATGGTGCACAGGTTACTGCATACATAGAAGAGGTTTAGTGGAACAAAACAGCAACGAGTTATGAATATCAATATGGCTGCTAAAAATGTCTAATTACACACGCATGCACACCCACACACAAACATCCACGCACACATACAAACACACACACGTGCACACTTGCACAAACACACACACAAACACACAAACACACAAACACACACACAAACACACACACAAACACACCCACACAATACACACACACACACACAACACACACACACACAACACACACACACGCAACACACACGCACAGCATTACTGATACAGTACAGCTTGTTTATACAGTGAATATTCGTTGATCTGACGCAATTGGTTCAGGCAAAATTTGGCAGATTATACTGATCTTCTTCGAGATGTCTCCTACCATTTGTTGTGCAATCTGTACATTCCGTGTCTTCGAGAAACAGTCTGTGAGTATTTTTTTCACATAAATTGTCGTTGGATTTCTCTTTCTGTATTTGAACATCTACTTCTTCTGCTTCATTGTCAAGTCAATTTTAGAATGCTTTGCTGCTATTTTGCTCTACACTAAGACTTCTTAAAAATTGGCAGATTATCTGTAACCGAAGTCCATACAAAAGTGCACATTGGTATGCAGAAGAATGGTAGATGGCGGATTACTTGTATAGCATAGCCATACAAGTGAATTCGTTTCATAATAATATGGCCGATAAAACGGTTTGGCGGATTAACGAATATTCACTGTATATACGTACATACATGTGTACTATTAGCAGAAAATACATATGTAACCACAGATTCATTATCGCACTGTACACACACATTTACATAACATACCTACTCGGTATTCTATGCGATTTGATGAAATGTTATCCAACTTGCAGTAAATTTGCATATTCCGAGCAACTTCGGTTTCTGTGCTCATCTGCTGAAATCTGAGAAAGTTTTGACTGATTTGTAAAATGACGATATTCTCATTCTTCAATCCCATACTATTACGAGGGCTGATGCAAGAGAGATCATTACTTTGCTGTACACAAATTCGAGGAAGGTGAACATTCTCCGGTTTACCCTCCACTTTGCAGGTGAAGTTGGTCGTCAGAGCTGTTCCCTTACAAACATCAAGGTGGACAAGGTCATTTGATATCACAGAAGATCCACTCTCAGACTGAGATAGATCCACTATCAAATCGTGGTCTGTAAGGAATACGTACACACAGACTAACAGACACAGTACATAGACGAAGTGTAATTCTATAGCAGAGTCACTTACACACATTATTAAATACGCTGTGTTGATTGATATGCAAATGTTGAATTTACCACAGTTTAGCACCTAGTTTAGCCAACCACACAATTCACCACAGGCGCCATCAAATTGCTGTGTCATCTCTCTCATGTGTAGGTTAAATTGAATTAGGCAACCTCAAAGTACCTTTCATTTGCAATGTTATGATATCAAGTGTGGCACTTGCCATACACACACACACACACACACACACACACACACACACACACACACACACACACACACACACACACAGACACACACACACACACACACACACACACACACACACACACACACACACACACACACACACACACAGTAAAGAGTCAGTCCAGCAAACCTGACTGATGGTCTGTCTGGTGTAGGTATGTACACAAGATCTGTATATTAATATTATGGTGGCAACAATATACATATTAACATTATTGAAGATGGACACACTCCTCAGCATGAAGGTACTATGTACAAAAATCCTTGAATTTGTTCCAATGGTACCAGAGAGTGTAAGGATATAACTATGTAAAAAATATAACCTAAGGATACCTCACATCTAACCCACTTTGAGGGTTTTGACAAGTACAATTTGTCTCAGATATAAGAAAGTACTAGCATATGTGACTTCTATTGGCATTGTGTTACATTTGGTTGGTTCTAGAGTACCTCTGGTAACCACAACTGATAACAGTTACCTCTGATAAGGACTGTAGGGATCAGCGGTGAACAGTTACCTCTGATAAGGACTGTAGGGATCAGCTGTGAACAGTTACCTCTGATAAGGACTGTAGGGATCAGCTGTGCACTGGATGAGTATTAATTTTGTTAACAAATTTGAATATAATACCGTAAGGAATTTAAAATTGTACTTCACATTTTAAGCTCCATCAAATATTAAACACGTATGCACAAGGCCAATCAGCTTACCTAAAATAACACACACGGGCTAATAATTACACTCTCACACTGAACCTACCTTCAGCAGGGGTGCCTTGGCAGTTCCAGAGAAGCAGCAGGAGAGCTGCTGTGAAGTACAAAGACCGCATATTCCAGAAAGGAATTTTCTGAGAAGTCCCAGCCTTTTATAGCACCCCTCTGATACTCCAATATGTGATCGATCCTTTTGTGGAAAGTTTATGATATTCATGACATGGCGACAACCACAACTCAACTTATGAATGTCATTAGCTATTATACCTGTACTGTACACATGAGAAAACGTCTATAAAAAGTACACCATACACCATTCATCATTCACCACTACCCTCATCCACGCCCAATAAATATTGTTGAATTTGCAACTTCATACTGCATACAGTGTATAAATGGGAACATACAAAGCTGGACAGCATGAATTCATATACTTTTGTGCATCACATAGGATGTCACATGTATTGCCAATGGATGATATCTACACTTAATGCATATAAAATCCACATAAATCAACAACCTAAGTCATCAAAATGCACTTTAAGCAATGCCATCACAAAATATTTATAACTAAAACATCCTTTTCTACTTAATAATAATAATATTGGTGTGTATGCTGTGTGTGTGCTGTGCGTGCATGCGTGCGTGTGTGCAACCCAACTTCTCATTTGTAGTATATCATAAGATAGTACAGTAGCTACAATTACACTCATTGACATGAAGGTTA
>OZ026559.1:1091844-1129344 GCA_964020155.1 Chondrilla cf. caribensis | reverse complement strand
GACGAAGGAGATTCTCATTCAAGCAGAGATGTTTGCCAACCTCGCTTGAAATACACGATAAAATGGCTTCAAACTATGATGCAATACACGGGAAAATGGCGGAGATACCTTTTACTCGGTAAATTTTACGAGATTGTTGCTACAGAACACACAGTAAAAAACAATTCTAAACAGTGTGAATCACCTAACTTCCACTATTAGTTACTGCAATATGTGTGTCACAATTAAAGCCATCCTATTAGTGTGTGAACTGTATGAACAGTAAGGCTCGACATGGCAGACAATAGCTATATAGCAAAATTACACGTCTGGCTACCCTAGCCCATGTATACACATTGTCCAATTCACACGTAAGTTATGAATACTAATACTCAAAATGGCTGACAGCATCACATTACATGCCTGGCTCCTCTAGCCCCCCCCACACACGTACCCTAGGCCTGTTCAATTTCAGTCTCTCCCTACACTCCTGCACGGTGTGATCACCAAACGGTTCATGGATGACAGGAGGCTGGAAGCAGGACAGGGTCAGGGCATTCCTGCAGTCCAGGTAGTCTCTGAGAGCTACAAAGTCATCAGAAGGTTCTTCCACTGTGAGAGGAGTTGGTAGGGCAATTGAAAGGAGATACATTGCTGAATCTATATGAGCGGCCATTTTGTTGCCATTTATAAAATTATTAAACTCTAGCTAGATTTTACAGCAAAGATTGTGTATGTAAAGTAGTATATACTCAGTTTAATGTAGCTATAGATTATCACACACCCACGTAAGCACACACACATGCATGCATGCATGCACCCCTCCCCCCATACAAGCACACACACACACACACACACACACACACACACACACACACACACACACACACACACACACACACATGTACACACACACCCAACCCCCTTCCCCACACACAACACACACATTTTGGTATACACGTAAACCATAATATGGACCACAGTGATACACTAAACAGTGATATCATTATACCACTATATGTGACATGGTGGTAGAATTAAAGAATTATAATAATACTATTAAACACATGATATTAACCTACAAGAGTAGAGAGTTGTTATACAGTGCTTCCTCATATAATCTACACCTACGTTAGAATCATGTACTGTACATATTGAATTTGGCATTGTAAGAGAAGTCTTTAATATATACAATGTAATGTAATTATGTAAGTATATTATACGTAAGTATGAATACATGTATAATTCATGTATACAAACTACTTGGGGGTACAATAATTAATTATTGAAAATGACATAGTTTACAAATAGCTACTAGTTTTCATGGCATGCATGGAATAAGATATTCTACAGAAACTTATCATCATGTCTGAAACATATAGTGAGACACCTTTGGGTCAAATTTTTGATACTCTGTAGAAGATGAGAGCACTGCACTGTAAGTTAAACTGACTTGACTTCGAACATTGATGTAGAACACAAGTATACATCAATATTAAGTACTGTGCAAATATGTTAGGAAATTAGGATTTCTCTGCCCGAACCAATTTGGGTGGGTTATCAGCTACAACCCGTATATGCTTTAACTTTTGCAGATTGCGACTTTTCGCAATTCTAATATTTCTATTTTCACAGTTTGTGATGTAACTGCAGACCTGTTGCCCATCTGGTCTAAATTTTCGCAGGATAAAATTTTCAAAGATGGCTGCTGATCTGCGAAAACTGCAAACGTTTAACCCCACAAAAGTGTATATATTATTATCAATGTATGAGCCTGGACCTGGACCTGCATTTAGAGCATGATAAAGACCACCTGAAGTATGATATTTCCACAATCCATCCATCTACTATGCCTCATATGATGCATCCTTTTATCATTTTTTTTTTCCAAAGAAAAAATTGTTAGAGATTAAATGAGTGAAAAACAGTATACTTATGGAGCTCTAACATTCAGCACATCTTAATTTTCTCAAAGGTATACATATGATCCATGGCCATTTTCTGATCAATTAAAATATAGGGCAGTGGATATACAAATGTGATTTGAAGATTAAACTGCTGAAAAGAATGACGAACTGGTACATTCTTGTCTTTGTTTTTCACCATTTTTCAGGTATGAAGTAGATATGCATATACCATACCTTTATTCCCTACTTTACAGCACACAATTGTGCAATTACCAAACAATATGTAAAAATAATAGTACCTGAATAAGGTGGTGGTTCTGAACATATTCCATTGGTAGCCACTGGAGAGGTAGCCTTTGCTGCTCGTAACAACCTCTCGTGGGTCTTTTCCCTTTGATCACCGATTCTTAGCCAACGATACATCATGGCAGAACAGCGTGCTTTATTACTGTCATTCAATTTCTCGATGGACTGTAATTCCTCTTTGGAGAGGCCAAGGGCAATGCCAAAATTGAACCAATTGTCAGCCATTTTCTCTTCCAAATTTGGGATTGCATCATTGCTTAGTGACGATATCTCTCCTGGTGAAAATAAACGTACTTAAAAGTGAATCCACACAATGTGTGTAAACCTTCATCTGTGGGAAGTTTTCCCTTATAAGTAGAACTTCACACTTACATTTTCAAACATAATACTGATAAAGGTAAAATTCTGACACAGTTGCAGATTACTTAAGAATTTAATCTTTCAATATGTCCTCTTTTTTTATAACCCTCACGCACCTTGTTGATCCTCACTCGACATCCATCTAGACATATCTCCAGCGATCTATGGCAAAATATCACCACATTTTACTACTTCTAACCATGTATACTTGCTTGAGTATTATCACATTTAGCAAAAACATGTACTATGTAGTATTTGTAAATTAATAACATAAAAAAGAATTCAATGTCATGGTGATACAGTTGTACTGTGCAGTAACAAATCGTCCACAATGGAGTAGACATTAAAAAGTACAATTCTCATACATCACCATCAGAACAGGTATAATATTATGTATATATCATATAAAATAATTATTAATATATTACGCATGTACAGTTAGTACATAATATTATTATGATTTCCAGTAAATCATTCACTTTCTTAAACACCTTTTGTCAGCTGTTGTTGAGAAAATCCTTTCGGATTGAGGAGCATAAAAAATGCAGTCTGATGAAGAGAGTTCTTCATCTGAATGTTTCAACCCTGTGGGTGGTCTAGCAGTTTTCAAACACTCCTCAATCCGAAAGGATTTTCACAACAACAGTTGGAAACTGTGCAGTCCGAAATCCCTATTCGACCTTTAGTCAGATTATGCACATACGTATATCCATGTAATATGTAGGTAGAGATCCTCTAGTACAGTAACACAGAGCCCAAATGTGAGTTTACCGACCAAGGGAATCAGTTGCCTTTCAATTAATTCCAATTCACATACCTTCATAACTTTCTTCATGGCTTGTTGTATTATATCCATCTCATTTTCTCTAGGACCAACTTCTTTCACCCAATGTCGAAACATAACTAAGCACCGAGTGGGGTCATCTGGTATATATTTGGAATCCCCAATACTTCTTAGAGTCTCCACTGACAACCCAAGGTGTATTCCAAATTGGTACCATTTGTCTGCCATTTTGGAGACTACATATCCCTCTAGAGCAACAGGATCTGATGGTAGTCCATTGCCTTTCAGTTGAATCATGTAAAATGAAGGGGACAACGATTATGACATACTATGACAGTATTAAGTGCGTGTACCTGTGTTAGTGTGTATGTTTGTGTTTGTGTGTTGCAAGTATGACATGCCAGTCCCAATGACATTATCAAAATGGCCGCCCACATTTTTGTTCATATTAATATTCACCAAGTTTCAGTCTTATATTATTTTCATTCAGAATTCTGGTAAATTTCACTTCTTCAACAACAAAATTTCCAAATACTACGGTGACTGCTCTCAAATAGCATGATTATCAGGTGAACAGCTCCTGACTCACCTCAAATTTGGTGATTCAATAGTTTATGTAACTTAAAACCACAAGGTAATTGATAACCCAACTATCATAACATGTCATACCTATGTATGTGTGTGTGCGTGCATGCGTGCGTGTGCATGGTGAAATGGTGTATATAAGTACTGTATGTTCACTGTGCATTTTGTTCACATACTATTAGGTATACACAATGCAAATGTGCAAAGAAAAAACATCCCATCAACATACATTCATACAGTACTTACCACCTGTGAAGACATCTCCCACAATTCTATCAGCTACATGTCCTTTCCCGACTCCTTGGACAACTCTTACAAAGCTCTCCCAAGTGTGAGGGGCAGTGGGACGTTCAGTGTCTTCCAGCCATTTTTTAAGGAGTTGCTGAAGACGTTCCTTGGGAGTTGTCACACCAATTGTTTTGGTAATCACAGACAACTCCCCATCCATACCAAGCCATCCAGAGATTGATACTACCTCATCAGCAAGATCATTGATGTAGGGCATCAGGTGCTGTACTGTCAGAGGCTTGGATGGCTCACCGTAATATCTGTCATGTACAGCTAGTTGCAAATGATAAGTGTCACATAATAAACTGTGGCATTAGAAGGATTAATCAATCAATCTATATCAATTCATTCCAAATTTGGTTTTTGATAGTAGTGAAACAAATGCATATTGCATGAAGTGAGTACTGTATAACAGGAAGTCAACCCCACCTTATCACCCACAAGAGTACCTGAAATGTGAAAAAGGACCCTCAAGGTTCCACATTAGGTCTATTTGGTGACTACCCGGCGTAATAAAGTGGGAGTGATTTATAGTTACACCCATTTAATTATTCTTTGTGATTAATTGATTAATCAATTGGTTACTATCTATTATCAACCATGAGAATTACAATCCATTTCCAGCACTGTTGATCAACTGTAGGATATACTATAATGCTTTTATGGGTTTCTGTGTGGCAGATACTGGTACAAGTGAGAGTTCATATGCGCGAAAGCAAATAAACAGTTATAAGAACAGATATATAATGATTCTGGATAATACATTTACCTTTCTGAGGGTTGACATGAGAATTACCTGACCAACCAATAGAAGCTGTTAGTTTCGGTTCTGCATGTACATCTGCAATGGAAACTATACTTGAGACTTAAATTTGTACTTGATTAAGTGAATGAGAGGTACGCACCAGGTAGTAACTTCCGATCCCATACAGTAATTAAGAATTGAGCTTTATTGTCACCAGAGGATATTATGAGCGTATTTTCATTCCTCTCGTGTACTCCTTCCCTTGGGGTCTCCGGATCCTTGTACACAATGCGGCATTCAACAGAGGGAGGATACAACAAATTCTTCATCTCCTTCTGCTGGTCAGCATGACTGAGTTTACAAAAATTATCAAGCTTCAAGTCGTCTCTAGAAAGCTATCAAGTATAGAAATCACAAACACAGTGTACATCACTGAGTAAAATTATGTAAAACTTAAGATACCTCTTCCCCAGACATCCACAAAGACCATCCTTGTCCAGATTGTCTTGTAATAGAAAGTACAACAGAACGTTGAGAGACAACAATCTTCCTTACTCCTTTTTGTAATTTCCCACTTCTGCCCTCTTCTATACAATACTCTTGTACAGCCTAAATATATATAAGAAAACCACTTGAAATAAAGGGTATAAGAAGATGCTACATGATGTTAATCAACAAATTAACAACCTACGTACATCAATCCATGAAGGCACACCATACATTAGAAAAACTCGGAAATCCGCTGCTTCAACGTAGTCTGGTACCTTCATCAAATAGCAGCTGGTGTGATGCAGGGAAAGATTTGCACTTCTGGTACACTCCATAGCAATGCAAATCAGACAAAAATGATCCATCAGACTAAAAAACACTGCATCAGAAAAGGACTGACAATCAGAAAAATCATTTAATTGAGCAAACACAAATTCATCCTTTTCGTGTACACCAGTAAAGGTGTGATCTGCCTTCATAACAGACAGTGCATCTGGTTGGCAGACTGCCCAATGTCTCAGTTTGATGTAGAGTAGCTCCTCTAACAATCTCTTCTCGGGACAGTCGATGTAGAGAACCACACTTGTTCTCTCCCACTCCTCAGGGAACTTGAAGGGTCCGTCCAGGATGATGGCATAGTGGACACTCACAGTGACACCACTGCCCACAACACCACGTGGAGCCTCCAACGTAGCACAACACTCCACTTGTTGTTCACCTCCACATGGTCCAAAAGGATGGAGAGAGAAGGTACCACCCTGGTGGGTGATGGGGAGGGTGTGGACGTCTCCCAGAACAAAACAGGTTTGGGCAATACCCTCAGGAACATTGACTGCAGCAGTAAACATGGCAAGAATATACATATTGAACAAACTATGATTGCAGAATGGACTGCATGTATGCAAAAATAACCTGATTCAGAAGCAGTTTGTAATAATGGAGGGGTTACTCTTCCTGTTTGTATTGTATCCATTCGACCATGATCAAACTCAATGGAACTATTTTGACTTTGCAGACTGCTAGAGGGGAAGCTAACTACAGGTGTAAACTGAAGTTGTTCAGTATTGAGCAATCTAAGCTCAAGTGAATCAGATTCACATGGGAAATCTTCAGGGACATGGACTATAGGTAGGTGATGCTTTTGTACATCATGATTGAAATCCTCTCTCGGAGGTGACTCGGAGGTACTTTCATGAGCTGCTGGTGATAGCAGATTCACTCTGCTACCTATGAGGAATAAAGTGAATGAAATAAATGTATGCAAAGCAATAGTTAATATCTATATATCAACGTATATATTTATGTATCCCGATTGGTGATATTGTCACTTAAGATCAAAGGGGCTGACTGGAGAACATTTGCAATGAACTGGGGTCAACACTGACTTTAAAAGTGATGTACTCTGTTTTTTAAGTGATTCATATTAATTGATCAACAGACGTTGTTATGTGCCCACTGTGTATTTTAGGCTGCATCCGTGGGAAGATATGGCTCGAGCCATACTTAGATGTTCTCGATAGGGGTTGAAAAGGTTGTGTCTCAGATCTTTCATTAGAAGAAGCCATAACCATTGCTTCGTTCATTTGGTAAATATCCTAAGCCTTGTTGGTTCTGTAAGTTTCACAATTCCTCATTCATTCAGTAGATACTCTGAAGCTCGTTGGTTCCGTGAAATTCTTCATTCGTTCGATAAATATTCTGAGGCTCATGGGTTCGGCAAGTTTCCTCGTTCGTTCGGTAAGTATCCTGATGCTCATTGGCTCAGGAAGTATGGGCAGCCAAGAAGCTATCTGAATGGGTCAATAGCGACCTCCAACTCTTCTTGTCTTCTTGTCGAAAATCGTCTTCTTTGATGTTGTAAACGAAATCCATCTCAGCTATTCGTAATTGCACTATTAAACAGGATACATAATAGTTGTACTCCCATGTACTGACCAACAGAGTGAAAGTATCACACTGTGTGCAAATCATTCTGTCCAGAGTAAAGGTGGACACTAATGAAGACTTAAAAACATTGACTAAGTGTGAAGTGTAAGACAAAGGTAAAAGTGAAGGAAAGTCAGTGCATCTTTCCCTGGTGCTCCGGAGGTTTCTACCGCTACAGGAACAAAGATATGAGTCTGCTCAATTTCCTTGTAAGTCTGTATCTTTGTCCGTGCTGCCAAGTCAGCTAGGGTTCCAGGACCTGAAGCTGAATGATGTAAGTGGGATGGTGCATATATATCCCAGCACGTGGCATCCCAAACCAGGGGTTGGTCTCTATCCCAGGGGGTAATGGAAAGACCATCACTGATTCAGGGTGTTTTCCGTCCGAACGTGACAGTCCTTGTGGCTCCAGGATGGTTGGAATATGTGTACTCAAGAGAGCATCTTCAATGATTGAATTAAGTTGGCTGTGTCTGGGAATTCTTCCTACAGACTTACGGCAGCTCAATCAGTGGAGCCCAAACTCAGCAATATGACATCCGCAGTGAGTGCAATCACGAGGTGCACAGATTGAGATACCCAAACAGAGGAATGTGGTGATGCATATAGTGTCGTTGGACATTCTGTGACCTGGAGAAGAAACTGGAAGGGGGGGGGGGGCTGATAACCTGCTCCTGTCTCTCTTTGTTGAGAAGTGAGGAGTCATGCACTTCCTATCATATTGGCATTGGAGACAAGTGAGGAAAAGCAACTCTCAATGACAGGTTTGTCCCAAGCTTTTTGGGATAAAAATGCGGCACCCGATGGTGGTTCCAGTGTTGATGGTAATACGGACTGACTTCAAAATTGGAGAGCCTCCTGTTTGAGTTGAGTGTATACTGTTGTGAATTTCTCTGGGAGGATTGCCAGGGAAGGGGTTCTCTATCAGCTGCTAAGGTCAAAATGGTACAAGATGCAAGCAGGACAGTGGATCGGATCCCCAATCCCCTTGAATTAATTGGAAGTGATGCCTGAGTTCAGCTGAGGTCGTCCAGTTCGATGTTACAGAAGGTCTCCAATAGTGTTCTCTGTAGGGGATTGAACTCTGAGAGAAGGTGGGACTGGAAACAGGGAGTAGTGCAGAGGAGGAATAAAACTCTGGGCAGGGTAAAAGCACTCCTCAGAAGACACATAGCGTCATGTGTCTGCAGAAGTTTGATTCTACCACCCAGTATTTGAAGGTTGTCGATCTTGGTTTTTATGGTACCATCCAAGCAGGGCCTACTTCCTATAGGGGAGCCGAGGAGGACAGCATTTTCTTGATTGAAGGGGTTGAGCAAAGGGCAAGAAGCATGTAGCATCTTGTCCCTTCTCCAGGTATTTCGGAAATCTAGATTTAAAACTGGACTTCTGGTTTCCAGATTTGAGAGGTACTCCCATTTCTTTCCCATGAGAGACTCCAAAGCCCAGCTGCTTTGGGAAGAGAATTGATCTCATTTCATCCCGTACAGAGGCACATGCATATTTGGAAACAAAATGGTGGAGTGTGCATCCAATTGCTATTGGTCTGATGCTTCCATTGGTCTTGTGTAGACCAATGAGTTTGGCACAAAAGAAGAATTGGTAAGTTTCACTGGGTACATTGCCTGCTACTGTTAAGTTGACATATTTTGTCAGTGAAGTAATAAGTTCGTCAGCCACTGGACTGAGAGATAGAGAAATGAGGTCCTTCAGGTGCTGTGGATACTTTAGGATCAAACAGCAGAAGAGTTTTGGGCGAATGAAATGGTGGCAGGTCAGTGTCCGGATGATCGAGGTGGGGGATGCTTTTCTTGCAACTTATTCAGAGACTTCTCATCAGGAGTACAAAATGTACTCTCAAAGCAGGCTAGCCTGACTGCGCCTCTGAAATCTTCATCTTCTAACTTGGAGGATATCCTGGCTGCCAGCCGATTATGTTGATCTAGGTTGGGCTTAAATCTAGGGGTAGGCCAATATTGAATATCAGCTTCTCCCTCCACTGCTCTGTTGACCAGAGCAGAGAGATTTCTCTTCTTTCCACCTCGCAATGAAACGAGTAGACATCTCCTTGGAGAAAGGAAAAGGCGATGTCATTGTGGTCAGTGATGTTATTGAGGATTAATGAACGTTTTTTGGAGACTTGGGTGCGTGATGATCATGCAAGTGATCCTTTTCAACATCTTACCTACCATGGGTCCAGGATCAAGAAGAAATGTTCTGGGAATCCTTGTCTGATGGATTAGATGATAAATGCAGAGGCAGAAGTTGGTCGTTCACGTTATATACGTCGTTAGGTGGTGAAGAGGCTTCGTTCCAAGCCACCTTGCCGTTCGTGAAGGATGCAGGTCTCTTCCTTGAGCTGCAGCAACGATTAGTGACAGGGCCATGGATCCTGACTGTGCCGTCGGTTAGTAGAAGTATTTCTCTACCACAGACCAACCAGTTGCCTGTCTTGGACGTATCTGAGATGGATGATGGATGAACTACGCTGCTAATCATTGTGATAGAGAGTGAGGAGGCATACGTGAGATAAGTATGGCGATTAAGTATACAACCAAATATCTCCAAAAGTTTGAATTCAAATGTGATGACAGCATAGATATGGCAAAGAAGAAGATTTAATCACATTGCTGTCCACGATATTGACGCAACATGATTGATATATGTATATATACATATATGGTATATTGTATATCATGCATATAACATACTATGCATGATACCACAATAGTCTGGAATACTACTGGTTCCCACTTTAATGACAAACCATTGGTCTCATTCTGCCGCATCTTGAAAAATAGAGTATAAATAAGATTTCTGATTCCGATTCTGATTCTGATAAACTGAAGATGAACATGTATGAGATAAGGCAAGGCACATCCTACAACTTCCCATAATTTACTAATACAACTGTATTTTCTTCTTGGTTGTTCCTTTCTCTGCTGAAGTTCAGAGTTTCCCTGGTAATGGAATCAATATTTGCTGAAAAAACCCTGATACACTGCTCAATAAATCAAATAATTCAAACGCAATCTTTATTCCTATTTAATACTGATCAAAACGAGTATATTATAGTATACTAGTCGTGAACAAAGCTCAGAACCTCGCAAATGCTAGGCATAAAGCCATAGATAGATCTTGCATATCAAGATCTATGACATGACGTAGTTCAGTGATATCATCAAAAAATGTCTTCCATAATGGACGTCATGATGGCCGACTATTTGGTGTCCCAAACGATGGATTGGCGAACCCTGCTCTTCGGCAATGGAAATCGAAAAATCATTGTGCAAAAAAGTTGAAAATTGTTATTCAAATTGTTTTAAGGTATTTAACAGTGATGTAGTCCGAAATTTGTCGACAGGAGGGATAGAAAAGTAAGCGCTCTTTTAACGGATTGTGTGTGAACCACAGGCAACCTTTGTCTAAGTTTGCCATTTCAATATATGCTGCGATGGTGCCCCTATTACCATCGGTGGAATGACTTTCTGCTGAACGCTTCGTTCGATGAACAATTTCGTTCAAATAAACCAAAAAACGACCTAAATCCAACAATATTGGCGGCCACCGCAATTAAGAGATTGGGCGACCTTGATCGGACTCTGCTAACGACCGGAAACAATTACCTTGCTAACGCTCAGTAATAATATTCAATGTCCATTCGTGAAAATAAAACACGAACTTGGTTCAATAACGAAATATCAGTCTTGCAAACTTACAGCTAGAGAGTATTTGAATTGCAACTATCACTGATGCAAATGTCGAATACGTTGTTGTGGCAGTGTCTTTGGAGTATGTAGCACTACAATGCCATGCAATACAATAATCTTACATATTACCTGCAAGCTGCTCATCACCACATTCTGAATCAAAATCTCTAGAATGGATGTTTTCATTATCAGGGGGCTGAACTGGTGTCCTCTCTGGGTAAATTTTTGGAAAGGATATAAACTGCCACCAAATTTAGAGTAACTACATATTGCAAATAAATAGGCCTGAACGGAGTAATACTGATCACAATAATTTGTAATGTAATAATGAAATACACTGGAACCTCTCTACACTTTGGGACCTTAAATTTAGTCCTTATTACAGAGGTGTCCTCAATTCAGAGGTCATTTTATACACTTCAATACTACACTGGGACACAGAATGGTGTCCTTATTACAGAGGTTTCCACATTTCAGAGGTTTGTAATAGAGAGGTTCCACTGTAATATCAATAGTATTATAATAAATCTTAACTCTTATAGCATCTTACCAGAAGGGATAGGAGTTTCAAAATTTGCACACGAGTCTGTCGCTTGATTGATCACATAAACACAAACGCAGCAAATTGCCACACACATTGTTATAAATGCCATTCCCAAGAAAATTGCTACTATAACTGTTGAAAAGAAAAATATATCAAGAAATTACTATGGTAATTACAATGATCAAAAATATACCTTAAGGCTACAAATTTTAGTGGGTACTAACTCTCTAGGGAATTTAGCGATATAACTTTAAAAATTGTATCCACTAAAAATATGCGTGCCAAACAATGTAACTGCTAATTTTTAGGAGCTGCTGTAAAAGATGGCTGGTTTCAAAACACCGAAAATTAGAAATTGGGCTTGAATTCAAGTGCAACAGCTTCGCCGAGTGTTATGTCTTCAGCGGCAAAGGTTCTTCTAAAACTAGAAGAGATGCCCAAGTAATTCAAGTGTATAGGAGTCAGCATCACGAGTTTTTAACTCCATTTACTTGTTCAAAGCATCTTCCTGCTAACCCTTCCACTTCATTTGTAAGTACTATCATTGTAATTATAGTTATTACTAAAATTTCAGATTTCAGACATTACTAAGGTACTGAAATCGCTAAATATAATACCATTGGCACCAAAAGACCAGTACAAATTGCTAAAGTTAGTACCTGCTAAAATTTGTAGCCTCAAGGTAAGTCTTATTAATTAAATCAATTTAATATTTTCAGCAATGGGGGCTGGAGATTGAATAAATCCAGTTTTAAATCATTGTGATTAATAATAGAGCTGTACGTATGTTCAAGCACCCCATGTATCAATTGCAATCATCAGTATATATATCAATATATAGTGATATTATATATGTTCAACATACAGTTTTCAATATGTGAGCAGATCTGAGAAAAGGGCCCATATTGTTTGTTTACATAAACAGAGACATGGGTGAAAACAAACTTTGGTGTGATGTTTTGAAATTGGGTTTTTTGATACAAACAATCCAAACCTTCAGTACAGTGTTCCCTGAAGGCCTGACTGAATGCTCCTTGAACTGCACAATGTGGTGTTTCGAACTTATATTTAGTTGCTATCTATTGGAAGTTGGCCATATAAGCATGCAACTATATAATATGATATGTTTTTAGTTCGGTGAAGAACGCAATCTCCTCAATTAGATGATGTCATTCACTGATGATTTATAGGAGTTTACATTATAGTACTGTTTCTATAAGCAATCAATTCAAAGTGTGACACAAAACACACCATAAACGGTATAAGTTTTACAATTCTGAAAACGTTTGTCCAGAGGGAGCTATTGAATGATGTCAAAAAGCAAATGCACAAAACTGCACCAGTGGGCCCTTTTTCCAGATCCACTCACTTATTGGTCAGACCAATCAAAAGGGGTTATCAGGCCTGTAATAGGTATAATATTACTAGGTACATGTACATATCAACCCTAGTTTGAGTTGATTCAATTGGAAAAATATTATTAAATTAATAATTTTCATTATTATGCACTGTTTTTGGTAAATTAACCGTAGCAAAATGTACCTTCACAAGGAATGTCATCTGACTGGAATGTGCATCCAAGTGGTATTCCAAGGTCCAAAGCAATGACAGCAATGATTGCCAGACAATTTACACAACCAAATATGCATCCGAACCCTAGGCAGGATCCTCTATCATACGCAGGATCTAGATTAAGTAAAGAAAGATGCTTATTGATATGGATTATTATGTATAAACCACATACACAGAGACATTTTATATACTGAATGTCTAGTATGACTACCCGAATTTGGCCATATACAACTAGAGTGGGATTTGGCCACCAGTCCTGGTTTTCAATAATATTGATTGGAGGCTTGCCCACACCGAAAATCCATAATATTATACACTGATCCGTGAAATGAAAATCACAAAATCATAGTCGAATGCATTCCTGTGTTAATTTCAACCTGCGAAACTTTGTAGCTAAGGGGGTGAGGTCACGATGAGGGCTCGATTTGCCATTGATTACAATGTTTAAATCATTCTCACACATAACTGGCCAACTCTAGGGCATTATATGTCATACAGCCTTAAAGTCCAATATAAGGAGTTGCTTTGATTTGAATATTATGCACAGAAGGAGCGAGAGGGTAATGTAAGAGACCAAAATCATTAGGTAAGGTTTTTGATGTTTAGTGCACACAAAATTGAAGAAATGTACATTGAACAATGCCAACAACTGGCCTTCTCTATTCTCCTCCGAACTATACGTACGAAGAAAATGATACCTCGCTTCTCGGCTCACTTTTGAATAGATCTATGATTAAAGACGATTCAAACCCATTTTATACCTTCTACACATGGTTCTCATAGGCTGGATTAGCATCACCATATGTAGTTCTGAGCACAGACATGTCACAAGGATACATTCAAAAAAACGAGCACTATCCGATATTGGCAACAACAAACATAAAAATACTGTATACTCAAGTAAAAAAGATGAATGTGCAAGAGTCATGTGATGTCATGTGATTATCAATCATCTTATGTTTTCGTTTACACACGAACACTACATGTATATTCTACGGAGTGGGTAGAAAAGGCTCACAGATTAACCCTGATCCACTAGTATATCGACAAAAGCCATTTTATCACGGTAGAATGATAATTATTAGGCTAGGAATGCTGAAAACTAAAACAAATGTCGTTGGTAGCCTGTGGGACTTGGTACCATTTTTCTACCACACTCACACTCTCAATGTTAGAGTGTCACCTGCAAATTCAACACTGAATACATTCATAGTTAATTATGAATATAATTAGCATCTAATTATGAAAGGTACATGCACCCGCCACCATTATATCATTCCCACTAATTGGAAAAATGGCAACGAAACAAAAAGGCAAGAATGTACATGTACCAGTTTGCCGTTCTTTCCAGTAGTTCAAACATAGTTACTTCAATATTCAATCTTCAAACTGTTCTGGAAGATCCACTACTCAACATGTCTGAAAGTGAATCATATTCTTCTGAGAAGACCTTTTATTCATTGCCATAGAACTCCATATGCTGTTCTTGATTAGATCCCTTACAATGATTTACGTATATCTTTTTCTTCGGGTAAAGTAGATTTACCAAATGAGATATTATATAAAGCATAGTCAAGGTTTCTACATCAACCTCGGTATGATATTTCCGTAATCAACCCATTCACCTATTTTATATGGTCCAGGGTACACTAGGTATATATTATACTCATACAGCAGCTGCCCAATAATCAGTACGAGCACACTAGATAAGATTCAAAGTAGAACGCATTAGTTTTCCAGACCGTAGTACACACTGGTTGGTCAGCAAAGTGTGTGGTCATTATACGGCAAAAATTGACTGATTTCAACCCTATCAGCTGTTTACCAGTGACTCTAGGTATCAAAATGATCGCGAAGAGCAAGCATAGAGGGAAATCCAAGCGAATTGCTCATTTCTCAGACACAGCTGGAGTCGTTTTCCTTTGAAGTTGAAATTTCCGAAATTACCCTAATCTACCCATAGATCGAGGAACTTATTCACCGAGCACTTTCGAAATCTACTTCCGGTTTCTCAAGCTGTGCTGAACAATATGGCTTAACGGACGGAAGACACATTCGAGGTGAACAAAATCGGTTATATCTCAAGAATGAAGCTTCATTTTCCAAATCCACAAATGTAAATCCAAGAAAACTTGGCTAGAAGCCTATAAAGCATCTTATAGTTGCACTTTCATTTCAACCATTGAACAGTTATAGTAGTAATACACAGACAGACGGATGGACGGACAGACGGACACACACAAACACACTACCAAATGCCGCCGCTCTGCACATGCGCAGACCGAGGCATAACTAGTTCAGGTCTTAACTAGTTCAATAAGTCTGATTCCACACACCTCCACAATTAGTGGGTATATATGTTTGTATATATTTATGAATGCATACAATACCATCAAAATGTCTCTTATTTCAGACCACTTTAACTATGGCCAATATTTGATTTTGTGTCAAACATGCCAATCACACCCCACAAAAAAAACAGGGGCAATGTTGAGGAATAGGACCACAATAATTGCTTCAATCTGGGTCACATACGTACCTGTGCTGTTTTCAGAAAATGTCATTCTTTGTTGATTTACATTGAATCAAGGCTATGTGGCTAAAGGACTTTTGATGGTTCTGGACCACATTGCTATGGAAAAGACTTTAAAATTCTCAGAATCAGATCATCCTATTTATTCTCAAAGTCTGCATAGTCATCGATTTTGAAATCTACGTTGTATGGAGATATGGGAAATGGACATCCATGGTGATGTCTATCTTGGCACGCATAAATGAATGACATCGTAATATTATACTGTAATGGCAATGGAATTAAGATTATCAAAATTTGTAATGTCTGTCTGCTTGTGCTTGTAGCTATACTTTAGCCTTTTTGCACTGTACAGGTGTGTACGGATACAAATGTAAAGTAGTCTATAGTCTACTGCGTAACGACAATCAAAACAATTATTTCCCATTGCTGCAAAATTCTTGCATGCCTCTCATCTAACATGCGTTCATCATGAGTACGATATATCTGCAAAGACCTGTATTATGAACTTATAATATTTGCATCCATGGAGTTGATCAGTGTTCTCCTCTAAAAACTGAAGGGATATTGGGAATATATGCCTCAAGGTATTTGAGGAGAACATGACTTATTTTCTTGCTGCATTGTATAAGCATAGACACTCAATACTACATTACATACAATATAGAGTGTCTCTGGCATAAGCATACATTGTGCCTGAACTAGTAGAAACATTACAGCACAAAAGTGGTATGAATTTCAACCCAAGAATTTAAAGGGACATGGCCAAAGTTATCTATACTGCAGTCATCACGTCAATTAGCCTATAATCATTGGTGAAGAACCGTGTAGGTGGCCGAATCTCCATTTTTATACTGGAGGTATGTGACAGCTGAAACTCACCTTCTGCTTCAGCACGAATTACAATGCAACACAAAATCGAGCAGCAAATCACACTGAGGAGTACGAGTCCATTGGTTACGCCAAGAAGAGCAGCCAACGTCAATGATGATGACAATGATGTGAAATCTAAAATAGAAAGAAAACAGAACACATCTTTACAATCTCAACTCTGAGTAACCGGCAACAAAACTGTTAAGTTAGTCAATAAGACGTTGATATAATAGACAATGATTAATATGTAGACGCCCGCGCTGGTCAAACAAACTTGAAGACGTATTGAACAGTTCACCCTCCATCAAGATATACTCTACGTGGTACGTAAGCCGATAGAAAGTTGGAAATCTTAATCTGATCTCCCCTTGTAGCGAACGCCCTCTTCGGCCACGCTGGATCGATCTATGATCTAATCAATATCGTGCCAAGATCCGCCTTCCGGATATCCGATTACGCCATTTTTACTGACTCACAACTCCGGTCCAACTGGATACAGACCATGAATATTACTATATAATAATTATGTGTAAATAACTATACTGTAATAATAATATTCTAATACAGTATCTGTAGACACAAGTTGCACATCCCATAATATTATAATAATTCTATTTCCTCCAAGATAGCTATATTGTAGGGTTTCTACTTACGTCTTTTGGAACATTGATTTTGGCAGCCATTTCCAAGTTAGTTTCATCAGCCATTTTTCCTCTGACCCATGTATATTTCTTGCATTCACCAGCAACCTGCCTTCACTTGATTCAAATACATGTACAAGATATATTATCCCATATACCTACATTTATGCCATATTGCACAGTTATTTCACTCTAGATGTAATAGTACTTTATTATACAACATAAATTTGACACTTACGGTATAGCGAGAAATTTGCTTCAAAAATGAAAATTCGCCGATAACATTTTAGTGGATGCTGGCCACAGTCACGTGATAGAACAACGAGAATGCCTAATTTCCAGATTTTATTTTCACGGATATTAGGCCAACCACGAAATCCCCACTATATGGTATTATATTCCTAAATCCACAAAATGCAGGCATGGTAAGTTCATATATTCACACACAGTAACATACACGCATATTCTTATACTTGTGCCTGATTGTATTGTCTAATAAGGGGGTGATTATGTTGTGAACAGGGGTGTATAGAGCATGCATATAATATTATATTGAAATTCTGCTACAGTGAGTTAATTCAACATCATTTCATAATTTCCTCCTCAACCATGAACTATTCATACAAAGTACACATTGATATCTCCACAATTTTACCAAAGATACTATATCTACATGTACATAATCTGAGAACCCTTATACATAATGAGTGTCCCCTTTGTGCCTCCATAAGGGATCAAGCATAATATACCTGACAGTGTGCACACGCTCTTATTCAGGACTTGTACATTGGTTAGATATTTGTAGTTAAACTGTTAGCTTTGTAGCCTCAGTTGTTGGCTAATAATCATTGTGTATAATTGAAATTTGCTATTAGGTCAACTCGAAGTCAAGATACTACACACATCTGCTGAGTGATGGAAGAAATCTACAAGAACATTCATACTAGTCATAGATTACATCACCATGGAAACAGGATCAAATAATCTACACATATACAACACCTTACATTCGGCCACACACACACACACACACACACATCGGACACAAGTGTGAGATCCCAGTTTCTCGATCACTCTACAATACTGCAGTTCCAGGGCAGTGTAGTCCTCCTCCAACTTCTTCACTCTCTCCTCTTTTGAGAGATTTGAACCAGCCAGTTTGAGCTCTTCAGGATGAGAGATGTTCTTCCAGATCAACTTCTCTATCGTCTTCTGTTAATTCTTTCTGTGATGAAAATGAATGCATATTTCATTGATACACAATGTCATGAACAAACTGACATGTATACACACATGGACAGACTACAGACACACAAACACACACACACACACACACACACACACACACACACACACACACACACACACACACACATTCATTGACAGGCTGTACATAATATCAGGGTCAGATTATAGTGACAAAATTATTCTAGAAAGACAATTTGATTTTAAAAGTGTCCATGGAGCATCGACACTCGAGACACTCCAGACATTCGCCTCGGACACAGCAAATGCACTTTAGACAGTGTGAACACGTATGAGTACTAACGTTTTGTCAAAGGAAGAGGATAACGTATTTATTATTTTCAATAACTATTAATGTCTTAACTATTTTCAATGACTTTTAATAATGGCGGTGTGCGGTTTAGCTAACCCCGCCGTGTCTCAAATAACCTCATTCCACACTTAATTTGATATCGAAGACAAATGATGCGTTTTAAACGATGTATCTCACCTCCAGCTCTAGTTAGAAATTCAAACATGTACGCTTTAGCCCATGGCCACAAAGGAAATTTTCCTCCAAGCAGAGATGTTGGACCAATTGAAGACACATGTAATAAAATGGCTTCAAAATGTGATGCAATATACGGAAAAATGGCGGAGTACCTTGTTAATACAAGCATAGACTGTATATGGAGGCTTGTATCAGCTGCTAATCATGTCATATGTATACGTATATACATATTGTGTTTAATTTTTTGCTTTAATTTCACACTGATGTAGGCCTACGTATTTGAGGAAGTAAATACAGGTCATGATGATGAAATGAAATGATCTTATAATTATTTAGGCATAGCTAAACCTCTTGCTATATAAGTAGCTAGATGGACATTATTATTCAAGATTTACCAGCATTGTGGCAAACTTTGGAAAATTTATATATTATGCATTACACTATCCCTAAATGTATCCTTAATTATGAGGGGTAATAGCTAACACAAATGGTACAATGTCATAGTAATACACACAAGGTGCATTGCACAAACATCAGAAAGAAAATCTCTGTAGACTGATCAGTTAAAATATCATACTGGTGGCATCCGAATTATGAACAAGTGAAAATTAACTGTATGGTGTGTGACTGTCATATCTTGAATTCAAAGATGGTACACACATCAAAATACCAAAACACGTTATTTGTACATTATAAAACTAAACATGTAACTATTGTAATTGGTGAAAATTGCACAGCTAAGAAATAAGCAATATTCTTGCATGATGATGGGTATAAAACCATCCTCATGCTTCAAGTATAAAATGAGGTACCTCTGGGTCAACTGTTTCGGATTCTGTAGAATACAAGAGTGCTCTATAATGTTATGCGTATTACATTAACTGACTTGACTAAATGATCATTTTGTAGCAACAAACACGCATGTACTACATAAGAATGTGTACATGTAATTTTCTGTGACAGCCACCTTGGTGATCGAACATCAATTTAACTGTTACAGTACATGTACGATCAATATACGTGGCCTGGTCCAGCGTTTGCTGTAAGCTTTAGTGTTTGAACTATTGGTACCTGTATAAGGTGGAGGCTCTGTGTACCTCCCACTGGTAGCGACTGGAGGAGTAGCCGCCTTTGCTGCTCGTAACAACCTCTCGTGGGTCTTTTCCCTTCGATCACCAGTTCTTAGCCAACGATACATCATGGCAGAACAGCATGCTACATCATCGTCATTAGAATCCTTGATGGACTGTAAGTCCTCTTCAGAGAAGCCGAGGGCAACACCAAAATTGAACCATTTGTCGGCCATTTTCTCCACCCAAGCAGGGATTGCATCATTGCTTATTGATGATACCTCTCCTTCTAAAAATAAAATATGCAAATTATCATGTAACTGTGTACAAAGTGTAGACTATTAGATTCCTCTGAGGAGGATCATTAGCCTTCCCCAATATACCCATAGATATTCAGTAGCCTTTTCTTCAGACTCTACAGATGCCTTCCAGGCAAACTAGAAATTCTACTTCTACATATGCACATGTGTACCTTGTTCACTTGCACACATGGATGTCATTCCTGATTTCTCATCTCCAATGACCTAATAAGGTGAATATATCCTGGTAGCATTAGTTGTGTGAGTCTGTGTGCACTGTATACCTGTATACATAGTATGTGATGCAACTGCAGAGTGTTGCTGTATGAGTGTATGAGTACGTGTGGCAGATTTGGCCAACTGGGGAACACGTTGTCTGCACAATTACTCATCTTACCTTCACAACTTCTTCCATGGCTTGTTCTATCTTGTCCATCTTGTTCTCAACAGGACCAATTTCTTCCATCCAGCGTTGAAACATAACCAAACATCGAGCAGAATTTTTGATCAATAATTTGGTTTCATTAATTTCTTTCAAAGTGTCCTCAGGTAGCCCAAGATGAATGCCGAACTGGTACCAATTGTCAGCCATTTTGAAGACTACATACTTTTCCAGAGATACAGGATCTGATGGTAGTCCACTATCTGTAAATTAGTAAAAGGGCAAAACATTATATTATTTAGCAATACATACACATTGTGTGAGTGCATGTCTAAATTGGAAAGAGAATAATTATATTATAGTATATATTGTGTGTGGGAGTGTATGCTAGTATGTTATACATTGTCAAATATATTTGTCATAGAGTTATATAAGTGTTTACACACGGTTTCATAATGTTAAAAGCTATGAGCACAATTAGCAAACACAAAAACAATTCACACATTATACCTACAGTAGTTGTCACCTTTGAACACATCTTCCACAATTTTATCAGCTACATGTCCTTTCCTGATTCCTTGAACCATTCCTACGAAGTACTCCCAAGTGTGAGGGGCAGTGGGACGTTCAGTGTCTTCCAACCATTTCTTCAGGAGCTCTTGGAGCTGTTCCCTAGGATTTATTATACCTGGTGTTCTCTTAATCACTTCCAATTCACTGTCCAAACCAAGCCATCCAGAGATTGATACCACCTGATCAGCAAGATCATTGATGTAGGGCATCAGGTGCTGTACTGTCAGGGGCTTGGATGGTTCACCAAGGTTGTTGTCATCTATAACATAATAATAATAATTATATGTACCCTGTATATATATATATATATATATATATATACATATATACAGGGTAGTGTAGAAACAATTTGCGAGTGGCAAGGTGACTAATACGAAAAAATACCACGTAAACTTTATAAATCGAGGTGTCGTTGACTAAAATATCCATAGATGACGAATTTTACTCAGTTACATACATCAGCTATCTAAATTGTACTCAACAACAGAATGCAAGCATAACTATCGACGCCTTAACAAATTTATATTCGCTCTCTAACCACTTGGCGATCGCGAGTTCCTCATGTGGAGTCTAGCAGATCGACAGATAGATTAATATTAAATCCTTTCGCTTATCCTACATCGTATGAATGCACAAGTATAACATTACCGATTGACATGGGAGTCTTGAAATTTGCTGCAAACTTGATCAAACCACGGTCACTTTATCTAGTTAACGCCCAATTCTTGATGTCCGCATCAGGCGCCTAGGGGCGCTGTATTATCCGAATGCGCTTCCGGAATGTATTTAAAAAAGTTCATTTCATAATCATAATAAAAGTGTTTTTGCTGAAAACGAAACACGTACTGCATACTAATTCTCAGTTAACTTTATTTCGGGGAGCTATTGGATATTCACTCACTACTACTACCATTACCTTTTACACCACACGTACAATTAGCTATAGCACCTCATGACCATGGTCCAGTAGGGGTACTGCCCCTGAAAACATCAAGTCATGATAGCCTTTAAAAATACAATTATTTGATATGCATCTGATAATATAATAAAATAATCGAATGAAAACATATAACTCATGCATGATCATGACAACCAATTGAAATTCCATGCAGATTGAAACTTGTCTAATTGTATGCACGTAAAAAGTCCATAGAAAAATTATGTGTGTTCATAAGTAGAAACAATAATTATCATTGTTATAGTATTACATGAATCTGTTTTATATCATTAGTAGATGCTTGATTCATTTGTAGAGGCCAGTAGTTAGTACATATGTATGTGCACAATATAAGATCGCACACAAAATGAGGATTACACACACACACACACACACACACACACACACACACACACACACACACACACACACACACCACACACACCACACACACACACCACACACACACACACACACACACACACACACACACACACACACACACACACACACCACACACCACACACACACACACCACACACCACACACACACACACACACACACACACACCTATAATGTGTAATGGTTAACTTTCAGACTAACAGAATGTGATAAGAGCGAGGATTTAGTGTACGCAAACAATTTCACAATTAATTAAAATTCAAGCAACCATTAAGATACCCAGCAGCGGCTACATGTTGTGCAAAATGACACTTACAATAGGTAATATATTATATACAGTTTAGCACCAGCATAAATTAATAGTAGACTGAATCAATGGTGCCAATATGTTCATACTGCCGTTTGATGCATATTATAGTGGGATCCTTTGCCTTTATGGTGTTCTATAGTAGAGATAATAAAGCAGAAATTGTAAATGTAAGATAGTAGAAAATTGTAAACTGTGTACAAGTCTGGAATATAGTGGGACCTGTCTAAAGTGGTCATCTCCAGGACCTCATGTACAGTGGTACCTGTCTAATGTGGTCACCTACAGGACCTATAGGACCTCATGAACAGTGGAACTTGTCTCAATGTGGTCACCTATGGGACCTTATTTCCTTGGCTGGACAAGGCAGATATTGTTTGTTGTGACAATGTCAGTTCATTGTTGTCACAGTTGCCAGTGTACACATACTTTGAAGTGAAATGCATACAACACGTTATCTCTTACCTATGCTACATGGTTGACTCTCCGAGGTGGAAGTTACAGAGTTTGATTCACTTGAGGAGGATGGTGGTACATGAACCTATATAAATGTGGATTGAAGACTTCATATACCAAACATTATAAACATAATGTGCATACGCGTACATACACAATGTATCTTCCACCTAGTAATCCATTTTACAGAGGTGTCGGAAGCATTTAGAAAGTGGGGAGGTCACACTATCGTCTGAGGCTGGATGCAGTTGTGGTTGTCAAACCCAAGGTCTTTGCACGAGAAGTCAAATATCGTAGGAATGGCACAGAAGACATTTTTGTTACGAGAAAAAAAGGTGGCTCTATAAACGGAGCTGGAATAGATCAAAACCTGAACATTTTGATAGTTATTCTCTCTTTCAGCACTGTCCAAGAGACGAATAATGCCATTTAGGATATAAATAGTAAGATTTAAATTTAAAAACAACACACACACACACACACACACACACAGAGAGAGAGAGAGAGAAACACACACACACACACACACACAGAGAGAGAGAGAGAGAGAAACACACACACACACACACAAACACACACATACATACACACACACACAACACACACACACACCAACACACACACACACAAACACACACACTAACACACACACAAACACACACACACACACATATTCATTGACAGGTTGTACAAAATATAACATATCACTAGTTTGTATGTGTGCAGGGTCAGATTAGTGACAAAAACATTCTAGAAAGACAATTTGTTGATTTTAAAAGGGTCCATGGAGCAACACTACAGGCACTCGAAATACTGCAGACATTCACCTCGGACACAACAAATACACCTTAGACAGTGTAAACGCGTATGAGTATTAATGTTTTTTCAAAGGAAGAGGATTACGTACTACTTTTAATGACTTTTATTAATGGCGGTGTGCAGTTAATGTCTTGTGTGCGGTTCATATTAACCCCGCTGTGTCTCAACTTAAATTACCCCATTCCACACTTGATTTGATATCGAAGACAGATAATGCGTTTTAAATGATGTATCTCACCTCCAGCTCTAGTTAGAAATTCGAACATGTACGGTTTAGCCCATGGCCACAAAGGGGATTTTCCTCCAAGCAGAGATGTTTTGGCGAATTGAATACACAATAATAAAATGGCTTCAAAATGTGATGCAATGTACGGAAAAATGGCGGAGTACCTTGTTAATACAAGGTTACGATTATGGAGACTTGTATCAGCTGCAAAATATGTCCTCTATATATATGCGTATAATTGTGCATCGTGCTTTGAATTAAATACAGGTCTTATAAATGATCTAAGTTAATCATAAGCCTCTTGCTATATGAATATATGGACAACTATTATTCGAGATCTAGATTTACTGGCATTGCGGCAAAATTTAGAATATTTATATACATATTATGTACCCCTAAACTATCCCTAAATGTATTACACAAATTGTACAATTCCACAGTAATACAATCAAGGTGCATTGCACAAACATACGCATTAGAAAGAAAATCTCTGTAGACTGATCAGTTAAAGTATCATACTAGTGGCATGGGAATTGTAAATAAATAAAAATCCACTGAATGGCGTGTGACTGTCATATCCTGAATACAAAAGATGGTAGACACATCAAAAAACCAAAACACATTATATTAACATTTGTGAACATTAAGTGCATTATAAAGTAAGAATTATAAAACTAAACATGCAACTATTGCAATTGGTAAAAATTGCACAGCTAAGAAATAAGCAATGTTCTTGCATGATGGTGGGTATAAAAACCATCCTCATACTTTAAGTATAAAATGAGGTACGTCTGGGGCAACTGTTTCAGATTCTGTAGAAGACAAGAGTGCTCTATAATGTTATGCATATTATGTTAACTGACTTGACTAAATGATCATTTTGTAGCAACAAACACGCATGTACTACATAAGAATGTATGTACATGTAATGCTCTGTGACAGCCACCTTAGTGATCAAACATCAAGTTAACTATATACGTACATATACAATCAATGTAAGGCCTGGTCTAGAATTTGCTGTAGGAGTTAGTGTTTGAACTATTGGTACCTGAATAAGGTGGTGGTTCTGGACTCATTCCATTGGGAACCACTGCAGGAGCAGCCTCCTTTGCTGCTCGTAACAACCTCTCGTGGGTCTTTTCCCTTCGATCACCGATGCTTAGCCAACGATACATCATGGCAGAACAACGTGCTACATCATCGTCATTAGAATCCTTGATGGACTGTAAGTCCTCTTCAGAGAAGCCAAGGGCAACACCAAAATTGAACCAATTGTCGGCCATTTTCTCTACCCAATCAGGGATTGCATCGTTGCTTATCGAAGATGCCTCTCCTTCTAAAAATATATGCAATACGCAAATTATTATACAACCGTGTAAATGTAGATTACTATATACATAGTTTCCTCTGCATGAGGGGAGGTCAATTGTCTTCCCCAATATACCCACAGATATTCAGTAGCCTTTTCCTCAAACTTTACAGATGCCTCCCAGGCCAACTGGAAATTCTACTCTATTCTACTTCTTTTACGGAATTTACATACGTATGCACATACATACGTACCTTGTTCACTTTCACACATGGATGCCATTCTTGACTTCTCATTTCCAGTGACCTAATAAGGTGAAAATATCGTATTAGCTACCTTGTGTGTACATGTGTTACTACTAGCAAATATGACTCGCATACCTGAACCAAAGACACACACACACAGTGAGGTTGCATGGAAATAAACCCAAATGTATGTTACTGCTGCAGTACATTACATACTAAATCCATCACACAGACAAGAACTACAACCCATGATGCCATAGTGACATGAACTAATTGACAGGGATACATACAAGCACATATCATACACAATACTGTAGCATGCTTTGATATCCTGCAAATTTGTCATGCTGAGAACAACCAATTGCAACCAGGCTGAGAAAGACCATCATGTCCCATGTTGAATGCACTGTATATAGCATTACCTATGTACATATGTAGGTGACAGCAGCCAAACACACATGACTATATACAGCTGCCGCTGTATGTAGTCATGTGTGAATACATATGGCGGATTTGGCCAACCGGGGAACCAGTTCTCTGTACAATTACTCATCTTACCTTCACAACTTCTTTCATGGCTTGTTCTATCTTGTCCATCTTGTTCTCAACAGGACCAATTTCTTCCATCCATTGCTGAAACATAGTCAAACATCGAGCGGAATTTTTGATCAATAATTTGGTTTCATCAATTTCTTTCAAAGTATCCTCAGGTAACCCAAGATGAATGCCAAATTGGTACCAATTGACGGCCATTTTGGAGACTACATACTTCTCCAGAGCTACGGGATCAGATGGTAGTCCACCATCAGATTCTGTAAATAAATAAAAGCACAGAATAGTATACATACACATTGTGAGTATGAGGCCATGACTGTATGACATTGTATATAATTTTGTTGTTTATATTCAAATTGTTGGTTGTGGTGATAGGTGTTGGGACATGTTTTACAGTGTCCAAACAAATGGGTGATACCAGCAAATTTGAAAACAATCAGGCTTTGCACATATACCCACAGTAATATTAATGTCACCTGTGAAGACATCTTCCACAATTCTATCAGCTACATATCCTTTCCTGACTTCTCGAACCACTCTTACAAAGTACTCCCAAGTGTGAGGGGCAGTGGGACGTTCAGTGTCTTCCAACCATTTCTTCAGGAGCTCTTGAAGTTGTTCCCCAGGAGTTATCATGCCAAACGTTCTTCTAATCGCAGGTAACTCACTGCCCATACCAAGCCATCCAGAAATTGATACCACCTCATCAGCAAGATCATTGACATAGGGCATCAGGTGCTGTACTGTCAGTGGCTTGGACGGCTCACTGTAATGCTCATCTACTACACATAAAAGACGGGAAGTGCTACAGTACATTGGTCTGTGTACGTACGTAGTAAGTACAGGTGATATGTCTATCATACCCTGGGGAGGATTGTAATCAGTTGGGTTCGTCCATGCACCTTGCAAAGGTCCATTTGCTGACATATTGACATCAGCAATAGCAGCTGATGGAACAGTTGGATCCATTGCTACAGTGAATGAGTATATTTAGCCTATTTGAATACATACATGGTCAAATATAGATTAGACTGTACAGTACACACATATACTTGTTTCCTGTTCATTTCTGAATACAATTAGACAACTTAATTGATTTCAGATGTGTTCTCAGGACTATTTAATGAAAAATAGCATCCGTTACCATAGAAACAGTAATATTATACAGCAATTTTATAACGTACTAGTCAGTGAGTCTGCTCACTGGCTTCCTACAGTGAGTCGTGTGCAATCAAGTTCGTCCCAACCACTTTGAAGCATCTTCGCTGGTGGCAACAGAGGGTAGTTGCTATAACGACGGTAAGTTTAAAATTTGATCGTTGGATGACAGCCAATCGAATCGCCCGATAACCAGAAGTCACTGGGATGATAATTAAAAAAGGCCATCAGCCACGAAGGATAAACCGGAAATCAAAGGCTCTCTCCACATGGACAGTTAGACGGTCGATTTTAACCCGTGGAGACACTTCCCGAACCGTACTTCATAATCCCTGAGAGTTTGGTGGCACCCTGTGCAGTAGTTTTTGTTCGAATCGCAAACAAACAAACTGAATTATATATATAGATAAAGCGTTAGCAACAGTATAAAGCGTTAGCGACGGATGCTATACTTGTTAAGACATGGACACTTGGGCAGTATGACACATAAAATACACTCGCCTTCAGGTGCTTTGTGCTGTCATGCCCGTGTCTTAACCACTAAATAGTATACCCTCTAAAATTCTCAATACAATATCCACAAGAGGTACATAATAATATACAGTAGAAACTCATTAAAACAAACTAGTACAATTAAGCATGAGACACAATTTGAATTCTTCCCTAACCACTAAAAGTTGGTAAGGTTTGATTCCAATCCTTTACCGTGATAAACTGTACTAAAGTCTACAGTGTGCAGGTCACTAACCATTTTGATTTTGCACAGTAAAGAAGAGTGAGATTGCATCACCACCCTCGGAGGACAAAAGGGCAAAGTTCTTTATTGGTTCGTGTGTCTCAGGAGAAGGTACAGCTTTGTACATCACTGTGAACTTCATAGACGGGGGGTAAAAACCAACTCTCACGGCTGTTTCCTTCTCTCTACAGCTGGTGTATCGTGACAAGGTATTCACATCTGTTAGCAACACCTACATATAATATTATGTTTAAGGTGAAGATAATATTAATAAGCATAACCATCAGACCATCCATACCTCTTTCTTGGTTACCGACAGAGTCCATCCCAAACCACTTTCATTCTCCATGTCAACCTTCACCTTGTTACCATGGCTAATTGGTATCTCATCAAACTCAGGAATTTCCCGATATCCCTCAGAGCCTTTTTTCCTGCGATAATACTCAGCAACTGCCTATTCATATGGAGAAATATCAAGCAACAAGCAGTCATCATGACAAACCTGAGCTAGTGCTATACCTTTGTTACTCACCTCCACCCATGATGGTACGGCATACGTGATACAGAGCCAAAACCTTTCAACTCTGTCTTTCAGAGGGTCACTAAGCAATATTCCATAGTATCTTGACATCACCACGACGTCTGATGTAGCTGCAACACATACAAGACAGAAGTGATCCTTAAGGTACACACTTGCTACATTGGACTGAGAGGGGATAACATTCGCATGACACTTGAAAGAGAACTCGTTTTGCCCTTTTTGTAAAAGGTGGCTGGCCTTCATGAAACACATACGAGACGTCCCAGAGGATACAGCCCAGTGATGTAGGTTCACTGTGAGCCGCTCAATTAAGAATCTACTGTCTGGACAGTCGATGTAGAGAACCACACTTGTTCTCTCCCACTCCTCAGGGAACGTGAAGGGTCCGTCCAGGATGATGGCATAGTGGACACTCACAGTGACACCACTGTCCACAACACCAGGTGGAGCCTCCAACGTAGCACAACACTCCACTTGTGGTCCACCTCCACGTGGTCCAAAATGACGGAGAGGGAAGGTCCCACCCTGGTGGGTGATGGGGAGGGTGTGGACATCTCCCAGAACAAAACAGGTTTGGGCAACATTATGTTTAGGAATATCGTCTCCTGTGAGGAAGGAATATATATCACACACGAAATAATCAAGCATCCTGAATGTGATTTTCTATCACAAAAAACGTGACACAGCTGAAGGAAAGGGAATTTAACGAGGCAATATTCCACATGGTACTACAATTTCTTGATACATACCTAAATGACTGCATGGAAATTCAGTGAAAGGATTTCCAATCCTCTGCAGGTGAGGGAGGTGAGGTCCAGATTGGCGAAGTTCAGGTTGGTGAGGTTCAGGTTGGCGAGGTTCAGGTTGGCGAGGTTCAGGTTGGCGAGGTTCAGGTTGGCGAGGTTCAGGTTGGTGAGGTTCAGGTTGGCGAGGTTCAGGTTGGTGTGGTTCAGGTTGGCGAGGTTCAGGTTGGCGAGGTTCAGGTTGGTGAGGTTCAGGTTGATGAGATTCCAGTTGGTGAGGTTCAGATTGGCGAGGTTCAGGTTGACGAGGCTCAGATGAATATCCAGGAAGGATATCATATAAAAGTTTATTATCAATTACAGGCTGATTTTCCTCTTCTGAATATCTTCCATCATAATTTTGGGGTCCAAGTGTTAATAAAGGAATACCTGCAAGGAATGCATGAAGGTCATCAAAAAAATGAATATTATTAAGTGAATAGAAGATGTGTACATCAGGAATCTGATTTAGTTTGTAGGCCAAGTGTTTAGGAAAGTCTCCCTTGACCACTTTTCATGAAACTAGAGGTATGTATGCATGAGAATTTTTTTAATGTATTTTTAATCAAATGAAGGGAGTCATGAAGGCCATGCAACGTGCATAATGTAGCTGCATCCCTCCTGGGTGAGCTACAGTAGACATACAGACACTTCTGTCTAGTGGATAAAAATGATGCAGCCCAAGTTGTCAATTAGGTACAAAAGTGTCTGTATTTGCTGTAGCCCACCCAGGAGGGATACAGGTCATACATGTAATTGTGGCAGTATTCTGTCTATAGGTACATGTGTTGTGTGTTTCCACATCTAGTCTAAACCAATGAATCTTCTATAATAAATTACAGTAGAACCTCATTAAGACAAACACTCTTAAAACAAATTTCTTAACACAAACCAATTTGCCAGCATCATTTGGTTTGCTGTAGTAGCATACATATCATAAGCAAATCCTGATAAGAAGAGCATCTGATCACAAGAACTAAATTGTGGGTCCCTTGTAGTTTGTCTCAAAGAGCTTCCACTGTATACGTGTTAATTAATGGGTTCAGTTGTACTTGTCATGATAATGCTCGTTTTCGTCAAGATAAGATATACCAATATTGTACAGGCTTATTGAACAACTACTATGTCACCGTGAGTATATTACAATGTATGTATGTACACTATAGTATACTTTTACCTTGATTGTCTGAAATAAGAGGATCTTCGGGATCATAAAATTCATGATCAGTCTTGGCTAAATCGGGATGATCTACATATAAAGTTGTGATGGCGAGCAAAATGTAATAAATAGCCATAATTAAATAACATTACGAATTGTATTTGATAAGCATACCAGTCTGTCCATGGTAGTGACTGCTGGAGTTCCTTATGTATCTCCAATTGTGGCATGTACATGTCGGTCTTGAACATGTAATTAAACATACCACATACAGGAACAGCAGTACAATTGCTAAAGAAAAGTATATCCCACTCAAAGCTGAAAGGAAGATGGAAATATTGTCAATTAATTATAATTAGTTTAAAATATCTATATGAATCAAGCAAAGACTGGGTGTTCTTAAATCTTATTCAATATTAATAACTCATAGCATTATACAATAATAAACTCAAAGTTAATGTTACCATAATTGTCACAGTATCAAATTACGGGCCACTGACATGGGAATTAATATTTGTGTAAACATAATATTATTAAGTGTATAACAAATAACCCGTGCAAAAAATTTTTTGCAGATTCGCTTATAAAATTAAATTGCACGTAATCGATGATTTGTTTTGTAAAATCGGTCACTTTGGCATTGATTGCATGAAGTAATGAGTTTTAGCCAAATATACAGCTACCTTGTAACATCACAATGGGAACAGAAGCATAGACTATACTCAGTATGGTATGGTAAAACGAGTGTTTTTGCACAATTCTTCGATCTACAATGGCTCTTTGACTAGCAGCTATATATGGTAGCAATGACGGAATTGTGGACAATTTTGAGGATAGAGCATACAGGTTTCTCATCAAGAAATCTTGGAATGGCGCCCCTAGGCTATCAATATGAACCTTTAACGAGGGTTGTAAATCTAGCAAATAACTTTATTTGCTAGGCATTTGCTATTTTATGTACATGTATATGTAGTGATACACGTGGCAACTGCCAACCTATGTCAACTTCAAAGGAGCTAGTGTCATTGCTACAGGGAGATACCGGGCTGAGCAGTAGAGGACAAGTTAGAGAAATTGGTTGTTACTTCTACTGAAGCTGAACTATGCATCATGCACAGATCACAAAGGGTTTCATCATGTGCCACATGGGCTTTACTCCACTCATAGGCGTCATAAAGGGGTGGTGGAATTGATTTGCATTTCTCCCAAATGATTTCAAATTACCTTGACAAGAGTTCACCAGCATTAACTGGCATAGGGCTATTATAGCCACGTTGAACAATAAACTTGGTAGCAAGGTCCCAAACAAACTGAATATGATTAAACAGGGGGTGTATCTTTTAAATCTGCACGCAAAAAAGCAGCATCTTCCAAACTTCATGTTGAGGAAGTAATCTAAAACACACAGAATGGAAGACTGAGTTACATAGCAGACCATATGTTCAACATCAAGTGCATGCAAGCGTGTATGTATAAGCCACATGCATGGTGGATTGGAGAGAAAACTCACCCTCACGGTCTCTATACTTCCAGAAACAAAACACTAAAATGAAGCTGAGGACTAACATGCCAGTTACGGCTCCATTTCCCAAACCAAGCAAGGTGATCCATACTGTTGTATTATCTATTACAGGATTAGGAAAGGTAAATATAATAATATGTTTCAATAAACATACTATAATTGCCTTTGATCACGAGATACAGCTTAGTGTAAATAAATTAACCTTACAACAGCATTTAGTCTCAACTGAAGGCAGCCAATGCTTGTAACTCACTTGTCGCTGAATCCATCGTATCATAGTACACAATGTCACGTAGGAACAACGCCGAGTCCCGGAATATATATCTGAAACATAATACGTAATAAACAGAGACTCAATACATAAATTTATAGATGTCACTGACTAAAATATTCACGGATAACAACTTTAGCTTATATTTACATACAGTAGCTAAACCATACTTATCAACAGAAACCATGCAACTAGCTATAACTATCGACGCCTTCACGAGTATTATTCGCCCTAGTCTACTAAAATAGTTGACGAGTTTCCGACAAACATCGAAAGACAGCTCAAGAATTATAAGTTCTATCGTGCATTCTCGAATACAGGAGTTATAAGGTATAAGTATAACATTACCAATGACATAGGAATCTTGAGATGTTCTGCAAGCTCGATCAAACACCGTCACCTTACAGTTAACGCCCAACTCTTTATAGCGGAAGTCACGCGTTTTATCCCAAAAGTATTTAATCTAACCAGATAGACCGCCTCCTGCCCGAATCCTAAACGCCGAAGGAGCGTTTAGTGTATATATATATTATATACAGTTATATACTAATATTATTATAATACCGCATAATAATTCCCGACAAACCATACATAGTTTTAGTTCGATTTAGCTGACATAAAGTGTATGTCACGGCTATAACCTTTAAACTAAAAACTATACGACTATGGCCACCTGGTAGGGTATACTGCCTTCGAAATTATTGATTAAGGGATATCAATGATATAATGTTATATAATATAGCCATTATATGACATAGCTATAGCATCTGCTTATTTCAATTAAAAATAAGCTTCCGATCATGATGACCAATTACATGCAGATCAAAACCTACAGTCTACATATTAATTAGATGTACAGAAAAGATATGCATAATTATGTATGTTCATAAGCAGATACTTATTATTTATATTACGTGGATTTGCTTAATACAGGTAATATCATGGTCGTATAGGTACTTCTTTTGCAGAAGCCTGTGGTTAGTATGTATGTATGAATGTATGTATTATAATTGTACTTTCTGGTCACTTAAAATGAGGAAAAAACACACTGCGGTTATATAATGTGCAGTAGTTATCTTTCAGACCGACAGCATGTGACAGGAGTGAGGGTTTAGTGTATGCAAATAAATTTCACAATTAAAATTCAAGTGAACATTAAGACATCCAGCAGTGGCTACATGTTGTGCAAAATGATACTTACAATAGGCAATATATACAGTTTAGCACCAGCATAAATTAATAGTAGACAGAATCAATGGTGCCAATATGTTTATACTGCCGTTGAACGTTTATGATAGTGGGATCCTTTGCCTTTTTGGTGTTCTACAGTAGAGTTGGAAATAACAAAGTAGAAAATTGTAAACGATATACACTGTGTATATATCTGGAATATAGTGGAACCTGTCTAATGTGGTCACCTACCGGACCTCATGAACAGTGGAACCTGTCTATTGTGATTACCTACAGGACCTCATATACAGTGGAACCTGTCTAATTTGGTCACTTACAGGACCTCATGTACTACGGAACCTGTTTAATGTGGTCACCAACAGAACCTCATGTACAGTAGAACCTGTCTAATGTGGTCACTTACAGGATCTCATGTACAGTGGACACTGTCTAATGTGGTCACCTACAGGACCTCATGTAGAATGGAACCTGTCTAATGTGGTCATCTACAGGACCTTATGTACAGTGGGACCTGTCTAATGTGGTCACCTATGGGACCTCATGTACAGCTGAACTTGTCTAATGTGGTCATCTGTGGGACCTCATGTACAGTGGAGCCTGTTCAATGTGGTCACTTACAAAACCTCATGTACAGTGGCACCTGTTTAATGTGGTCACCTATAGGACCTTATTTCCTTGCAATTGGCTGGATAAAGCAGGTATTGTTATTTGGTTGTGACAATGTCAGTTCATTGTTGTTGCAGTTGCCAGTGTACACATACTTTAAAGTGTAATGCATAAAACATGTCATCTTTTACCTATGCTGTATGGCTGACTCTCCGTGGTGGAAGTTACAGAGTTTGATTCACTTGAGGAGGATGGTGGTGCACGAACCTACACATATAAATGTGGATTGAAGACTTCATATACCAAACTTTATAAACATAATATGCATACATGTACATACACAATGAATACATCTTTCATCCAGCAATCCATGGATTATATATAATGACAAAGTTGGAACATGAAAAACATTATTATAAATATGTATATGCTCACATATATACTAAATGGTGCCATGTTTATCCTGGATTTACCCTGATGGTATAACAGGTATATACAGTAAATATTTGTTAATCCGCCCCCGGTTAATCTGTCAAACCGTTTTATCTGCTATATTATTATTAAACAAATTCGCTTGTATGGCTATGCTATACAAGTAATCCGTCATCTCGCACTTCTGCCATCTGCCATTCTTCTGTGTACCAATTTGCACGTTTGTATGGGCTTCAGTTACAGATAATCCACCAGGTTTCAAGAAGTTTTTTTAGTGTAGAGTATAATAGCAGCGGAGTGTTCTAAAATTGACTTAACAATGAAGCAGAAGAAGCAGATTCCGATTACAGAAAGAGGAATCCGATGACAACATAAAAAATACTCACAGCCCGTTTCTTGAAGAAGCGGAACGTACAAATTGCACGACAAATGGTAAGAGACATCCTGAAGAAGATCAGTATAATCCGCCGTATCATTAATCCGCCAAAATTTCGCCGAAACCAATCGCGGCGGACTAACGAATATTCACTGTACATGAGTACGTACATACTATATTTGCTATTAGTAGTACATAAGCGACTCATCCAAAGAGTAAACACTAACTCAATACATATCACCACAGAAAGGTAATAACCCCTTTGAAGCATTGTGGAATGTTTGTGTAGCAGGAAGATATGCATTGTAATAGGGATATTCAATAATCAATGTTCTCATAGCTGGAGTTAACCATGAATATAACACTCAGTCAAGGATATCTAAATGATATCAGGAGTGCAATAAAATAAGATGTTATATGTATAGATATATGTATTTACCTTGCAGTGGTATGTAGGTGAGGTGGTTTTCTCCATGGCTTGTAGTACTCTGTCCATATTGTCTTCAACACGGCCAAACTCTCTTCTCCAGTAATGAAGCATGACGACACATCGCATTTCATCATTAAAGCAAACATCGGATGTCCGAATAGCATGTAGAGTGCCTGGTGACAACCCGAGCTTGATACCGAACTGAAACCACTCGGCAGCCATTTTGGATATTACACTTTTTTCAAAAGAATAATTGGAATCCAATGTCAATGTTTGGTCTATACAAGGTAAAAATGAACACGATATATAAAGGTGATACAGACCCACAACATTTTACTGTACGCATCAATTTGAAATTAAATATTTAGTCTATAAGTTAGTCCAACATAGTCTTTTAGTCAATTATATAATGATTACATAAAGATATAGAGGAATTCATATGCTGTGAGCTACATCACACTAGAGGCTTTCAAATGCATCTGCTGCTATCTCATCCCCAATATACATTGGTATGTACGTAGTTATGTGCTAGCATCCAAATAAATCAGTTACTGTAACAATAAAATAAATCACATTACTGTATCCATTACCTGAGAAGACATCTTCCACAATTCTATCAGCCACATGTCCCTTCCTGACTTCTCCAACCACTCTTACAAAGTACTCCCAAGTGTGAGGGGCAGTGGGACGTTCAGTGTCTTCCAACCATTTCTTCAAGAGCTCTTGAAGCTGTTCCCCAGGAGTTATCATCCCAAACGTTCTTCTAATCAAAGACAACTCCCCTTCCATACCAAGCCATCCAGAAATCGATACTACCTTATCAGCAATATCATTGATGTAGGGCATCAGGTTCTGTAGTGTCAAAGGTTTCGTAGATTTCTTGTGCTTGAAATCTAGGAAGGTATACAGGGTTTATTGTGCTATAATAATAATATTACTGTACATATGTATAAGTTAATATGCAGTGTGCTTGCATGCATATGAACATGTGCACAAATGTTGTGCATGAGTACATGCATAATATTCACATACATTTCAGAGAATCATATACATATGTATAAGCACACACATATATATGTACTTGTCTGTGTAATCTCTCTGTGTGTGCGTGCGTGCATGTGTGCGTGCGTGTGTGTGTGTGTACACGAATGAAATTGACAAATTTTAATTACATTGAAATATACTAGGAATTGTACGAAGTTTACATTTTTCCTATTATTTACCATTTACAGATTTTGTAGGAAGACTATCTTGCCAACCATTGAGAGGAGTTTGCTCAGGTACCACTTCTGTTGAAGAAACTAAGCACACAAATGCTCTAAGCAGATTAGTTCAAAGATGTACGCGTACATACTCTGCAAAAAAACTCACCAGACAAAGTCTTTTGATCCCATACCACAGTCAAAAAGCGGGTCTCATTGTCACCAGAAGACAATGTGAGGGTGTTTTCTTTCATCCTGTGTGTTTCCTCAGTTGGGGTCTGTTCATACACAATGTGGCATTTAAACGACGGAGGATACAAGAAGCTCTTCATTTCTTTCTCATGGTCACGATGACTGAGCCCAGAGAGCCGATCTAACTTCAAATCATTCAGGGAGAGCTACAGAAAAATGAAAATTATAAAAAACATAGATTGATATTTTTGCTGCTCAAAGTTCATACCCTACTATTGGGAGTCCATAAGGTCCATCCATTTCCATATCGTCTTTCAACTGACAGTGAGATGTATGGTTCAGAA
>OZ026559.1:1034344-1086844 GCA_964020155.1 Chondrilla cf. caribensis | reverse complement strand
GCGATAAGATGCGTCGTCACTAACGTTTTCTTGGCTAAGGCAAAATAATATTCATAATGAACATCATGTGTGGGAGTGTCGGGCGATTTGTAAATACATATTATACGAGGCCGGTTTTATCCGTATATTTCAGGATTGTAACATTATACGTATGTCTAGATCAATATGACATTTCTGATGCATCACATCATCGTGAAGACAGGCTCAGATAGACTGTACATGTATGTACATCACCATATGTCACATTTGATCAGCTACACAAGCAGTAACATTTGTAGATAATCACATTAGTTTCTTTATCACTCGACAATATACCATAGTTTCAAGGTAGTGTAGTCCTCTAAGAATTCCAATTCCTTCACTCTCTCTTCTGCTCAAGTTGAACCACCATAAAGTATGTCCCAGCCCACGATTGCATTCAGCTACATAGTATATAGTATTACATTTAAGAATAAAGGTGTGGCATACTAATATTTTTTCAATGTATGGGAGAGTGTAGGTGTGGGAGAGAAAACACTAATATTTTAGACAGGCTTATCTGGGGTAGTAAACTAACTTATGAAACTATTCCCACCTTAATAGGTGGCCCGCAACCCTAGCTACATTTGGAGGTGCTGATTATATTTTCAATGCATGGGAGAGTATAGGAGAGAAAACGCTAAGCACCTTTTTGCATAGTTCATGGGGGAGGGTGCATGTCAACATGATATTTTAGACAGACCTATCTGGGGTAGTAAACTAATTTATGAAACAATTCCCACCTCAATAGGTGGCCCGTAACCCCAGCTACATTCAGAGGTGCTTAATAATTAATCAATGTATGGGAGAGTATGAGACACTAAGCACCTTTTTGCATAGCTCGTGGGGAAGGAAGCGTGTCACCTTGATATTCTAGCCAGATTTACCTGGGGAGGTGAACTAACATGTGCATCAAATCCCATCTCAATAGGTGGCCTGTAACCCCGGGCAGTGAAATTCAGAGGTGCTTCATGTTGTTTCAATGTATGGGAGAGTATAGGACACTAAGCCCCTTTTTGCATACCGCATGGGGGAGGGGGCATGTCTCGATGTTTTAGGTAGACCTAGCTACAGATGTGAACTAACTTATGCAACAATTCCCACCTCAATTGGTCGCCCGTAATCCCAGCTACATTCGCTGGTGTAATATTTTTTTACAATATATGGGAGAGTATATAGGACGTTAAGCACCTTTTTGCACTGCTCATGGGAGAGGGGGTGTGTCAACTGGATATTTTAGAGAGACCTAGCTGAGGACATGAACTAACTTATGAAGCCATTCCCACCTCAATGGGTGACCCATAACCCCAGCTACATTCGGAGGTGTTAATAAATTTCAATGTATGGGAGAGTATGAGATGCTAAGCACCTTTTCGCATAGCACATAGAGGAGAAGGCCTGTCAACTTGATATTTTAGCCAAACCTAATTGGGAGCATGAACTAACTCATGAAACCATTCCCACTTCAATAGGTGACCTGTAACCCCAGCTACATTCAAAGGTGCTTAATATTTTTGCAATGTATGAGAAAGAATAGGAGAGAAACGCTAAGTACCTTTTTGCATAGCTCATGGGGGAGGGGGTGTGTCAACTCAATATTTTAGATAGATCTAGCTGGGGATCATTCCCACCTCAATTGGTGGCTCATAACCCCAGCTACATTCAAAGGTGCTTAATACATGTTCAATGTATGGCAGAGTATAGGATGCTATAAGCACCTTTTTGCATAGTTCATGGGGGAGGGGGCATGTCAACTTAATATTCTAGACAGACCTAGCTGGAAACATAAACTAACTTATGAAACAATTCTCACCTCAATAGGTGGCCCGTAACCCCAGCTACATTCGGAGGTGCTTTATATAATATACTCACATATGATATGTTCTATAATATATAATAATATAATATTTGCTATCATAAACAATAGTAGTGAGTGGATTACACTTAGAAAGTGTTAATTAAGAACATGATACAAAACAACAACACGAGTCTTATAAGGTATAAATAATATCTTCACAGTCCAGTCTCTAGTATGTTGGAGATTTTTTGAGCTGACTCAACTGTGTGGTGCTCTAAAGGATTGAGGTCACATACATACAAAGGTGAGCTGTAGGTCAAAATGTAACAATTGTATTCATAGCAATAAACAAAGCTATTGGCTATATCACTTATTGTAAGGTGAGCATCAATACCTACATTGCTGTATCAACCAATAGTAATACAATGTATAATATATGTCAATACATCTACGTATGTATATTTACAAGCTTAAGGTGCATATATCAAGAATATACATTTACATATGAGCAGCCATTTTGTTGCCATAACTATATACTCTAGATATTGCAGCAGAGATGTTATAGTATACATGTAGTGCTAATGATATTCATTGAAGCTGACTCCATGGAATGTGTGGAAACCATATTATTAATTAGTCTATCAAATAGTTATTCCCAGGATGTATGATGTATAACCTGTCCTAGAACTGGGTATCCAAAATATCACCCAGCAATATTGCCCAGCTACCATGTTAACAGAAGATAAAAGGAATATATTCTTAGATTTGAGCTGGAAAAGTAATACGTATGTGAGGGTGTGTGTAAAAATGTGATATGATAATGAAATATAGCATTTCCTACATTTGCCTCCTCTGAGTCAGCTAATGTTTGTTCTATAGCTCCATTCAATTTCTCCATGTTGTTTTCAATAGGACCTTCTTTGTTCATGTAATGGCGTAATACGACCACGCATCTTGCTACATTGTCAGGAATCAAGTCGGATTTGTCAAGATCTTGGAGTGTCTTCTCTGCTATCCCGAGGTTCATGCCAAATTGGAACCAGTAGTGTGCCATTTTTGACACTATGTATTTCTCCAGAGAAGCTGGGTCTGAAAGTGATCCTTTATCTACATTGTATCAAGTTGATAATATAGAGGCAGACAAATGTATTTGTGTGTATATGTGTATGTGTGTGTACTGTACGTACATGTTAATGTGTGCATACATGTTCATGCAGTGTGTGTGTGCGTGCGTGCGTGCGTGCGTGTGTGCGTGCGTGTGTGTGTGCATATTATGTATGTGTGTGCATATTATGTATGTGTGTGTGTGTGCGTGCGCGCGCGTGTGTGTGTGCGCGTGTGCGTGTGTGTGTGTATGTGTGTGTGTGTATGTGCTTTGTGCCTACAGGTAATCTCACTGTTCATATGTGTATAAAAGCAGTGCTGGTTATGCTGTTCACATGTGCATCCAGTATCCAAATATATACTGTTGTGCAAAGTATATAACATAAGTTCATACAGTACTCACTACCTGTGAAGACATTTTCCACAATTCTATCAGCCACATGTCCTTTGCTGACTTTCTGAACCATTCCTATGAAGTACCTCCAAGTGTGAGGCGCGTTGGGATGTTCAGTGTCTTCCAACCATTTCTTCAGGAGTTCTTGAAGCTGTTCTCTGGGATTTATTATACCGGGCGTTCTCTTAATCACTTCCAACTCACCATCCATACCAAGCCATCCAGAGATTGATACCACCTCATCAGCAAGATCATTGATGTAGGGCATCAGGTGCTGTACTGTCAGGGGCTTTGTCGGTTCATCGAAGTGGTTATTGCCTATGATAGAAAATAGGATATACATATTTAAACTGAAACAAACTGTTATGCAGAGTACACGTGTTCCTAGGCATGTATTGTATTATGGATGAAATTTATATTGTACCTTCAAAAGTATGATTGTGGGAAGAGAATCCTGGCTCAGCCCAGCTAACTCTCACAGGATCATCTGATAAGTGATTGGGATTGGAAGGAACTTTTAATTTTGCACCTATGTAAAAAGTACATACTGTATTACAAAATAAGTACAAATGTAGTATGTTGCATAAACAGATCAAAACACAGTGTACAGATATCTGTGCTACACTTCCTTTGCTACTATACATTTATAATTGTTATTAAAATTTGTCAATTAATTCCCTAGCAACTCATTGTTCGGCTATAATAACAAGGTGGCATGAAAGTATACATACAATTATATTATTTTATACAGAAAAAATACCACATACCACATAACGCGTTTAACTTGACATTAAGTCAAAGTGTCTGTATCCGCTACAGTCCTACTAGATGTACTTGAGATATTACTTATTTAATTTAACATATAAACATAGAGTACAAATGTTAGGATTGAGGTAGGTTTGTAATGAAATAATAAAATTAATGAAAATGTGCCATACACAATCACTATTGTGGTTTGCTTAACCAGCTTACCATTCATATTGTGTACTGGGAAGGAGAAAGAGATGCAATTGTTATCTTCAGACAAGAGATGGACAATGTTGGGTATTTGATCATGAGTCTCAGGGGAAGGTGGTGATGTGTAATAGGCTGCAAACGTAGCTGATGGCGGATAACATCCCATCTCAAAAGCTAATTTTTTCTCCTGGCAGTCACTGAATTCGGACAGAAATTTCAGGTCTGTCAGCAAAACCTACATTGTAAAAACAGCATAGTTAAATAAATCACGATATTAACAACAAACACAAAGTAAATACAAATTAAGAGCAATCTACATTTAATTTGCAAGTAATAAAACCTCCACATCAATAATAAGCACCTCATTCTTTGTAACTACTAGAGACCATCCTGGACCACTTTCATTCTGTATGTCGACTGTCACCTTTTCCCCACAGCTTTGTAGTTCCCTATGCTGAGGAATCCTGGGATATTCTTCTGAACCTTCTCTCTTACGATAAAACTTGCTCACAGCCTTTCAAAAGGAAATATTAAACAACAATTAATGTGCAATTAACTCTCACAGTCACTCAAAACAGTATTGGAAATTACACTAACCAAGATCCATGATGGAACTCCATAGGTGATGCACATCCAAAATTCCTGTATACCATCATGCAATGACTCACTAAGTAACATCCCATAGTACCTTGAAGGTGTACTGGGTTCGGCTGCTATGCAAAGAAGACAGAAGTGTTTTTCAAGGTACATGCTTGCTAAGGTGGGTTGACACCGAACAGCATCCGCATGATACATGAAAGAGAACTTGGTTTGCCCTTGTTGCAACAGGTGGTTAGACTTCATAGAGCACATTTGAGAGGCACCAGAGGCCACAGCCCAGTGATGTAAGTTCACTTTGAGTGGCTCAATCAGGAACTTGCTATCAGGACAGTCGATGTAGAGAACCACGCTTGTTCTCTCCCACTCCTCAGGGAACTTGAAGGGTCCGTCCAGGATGATGGCATAGTGAACACTCACAGTGACACCACTGCCCAGAACATCAGGTGGAGCCTCCAACGTAGCACAACACTCCACTTGTTGTCCACTTCCACATGGTCCAAAAGGATGGAGAGGGAAGGTACCACCCTGGTGAGTGATTTGGAGGGTGTGGACATCTCCCAGAACAAAGCAGGTCTTGGTGATATGCTCGGAAACATTGACTATTGCAGAAAGGTAGTATGGCATTATTAAGCAAACCATCATTATTACAGATGCATTACCATAATATTATGCTCTAAAACTTTATCACATCTATAATTTTTTTAAAAAAACGTCACTTTGCTGAATTAGATCTAGAATTATCTGCCTTTCTGAGCACCGTAACAAAACCTTAGAGATTGTTAATGAATTCTTAGAGAACTGACAAAATTCAGAATACGTGGATGCATAATACTCTGCTTTGTCTATTAAGGTGGTGTTGCTCTTCAAAGTGAAAAATTCATCAGCTGTTATCTTGGCTCCACAATACCTCTATTTACTTGTCTCAGTGGTAAATTTCATGCTATCAAGTGGAAAAGGTGAGGGGAGGAATAAAAACTGAATCCATGAGCAGCTGGGTTAAAACCATGGACTCATGCAGATAACATAATGTTAGGTAACCATAAATGATGACCAAGTATTAGGAATTATCACAAAATTTCAAAAATAGCTAAATTCATTGTTTTAGAAGCCATTTTGCTCTAAACAGTGCAGTGACAAGTACTAGTTTAGAGTGACATATTTGCAGAGCATGTACAGTACTTGCACAATGTAAGACTAACCTGGTATAGTTGGAGAGATTGAATGGGGTATTGCCTGGCACACTTCCACTTGTACAGTCTTGGGCTGACTAGGTGATATATAACATTCAGGATGCAAATGTCCTTCATTAGAAGCTGATCTCTCATGGAGCTTATGTAAAACTTGCTCATCTCTACTATCAGATTCTACATATTAGAAAGATGCCACGTATCAACAATGTATACACACTGTTAACAAGAACTATTTTTCCCTATAATATATATAGTGTATATATTGTATATATATAATATATAAACTTCACTGGCATTGCCAAACATTGCTCTAATAGTTATGATGTTGACACATTTGAACAGTTTCAAAAGTGGTTGTTTAGTCCCACCAGCTGAACCCATACTGTGTCCCTCACCCTCGTCTTTACCAAGATACTGGTGAGACCTACAAAAAACACTGTTAATTTGATTAACAATCATAACTGAGTCAGCCATCTTTACTATGAATATACTATTACATATTCAGAAATTTAATATTAACATAAATTTTGCAAATGGTCATGCAAAACAATTGTTGTGAACTTTTAATACATTTTCAAGAATACATGCTCAGTTGTGAAAGTCATGAAATTTACTTTCAGCCATAATTTGTACATACTGTAGTCAATACCATTTGCGCTATTCCATCCCATTATATATTGGTTGTATATTGTCAACCCAAATTCATGCACTGTTGCTGTACACCCCATTTTTAACCCCTCCCCCTTTAGGGCTTGCATAAAATGATACTGAGGGCTACATGGGTCCAGCTGTATGGACTACTGTTTATAGGTAATCTGTAAAAATTTAACATGTCAGGCCGTATATCTGCATCGTAGTACAGTAACAGACCTTATACTGTTTATACTTGCATTTTTGGGTCGTCAAAGGTGGTACTATATATACCATTTTCACTTTTGAAAGTGTCTTAAATCATGTTTAATAGTAATCACAAAAATGGCAGTCATTCGCAAAGCTTATATTCATATACTAAAGTTTCCAAAACATACACTGTCAGCTCTTTGGGATAATGATTGTTTCAATTTTTAAGTGTTTTAACTATTGTGAAACCCTTAAAAATCTTCATATGATATATTGAAAAAGCTACAAGAAGCTTCCTTTGGTGACTATGCCATTAAAGAACGAAGATGCAAATAATTCAAGTTTCCAGGGCCATAGCAGTCCGTGTGCTTCTAAACACGATGTCTCATATTCATAAAATATATGGTATGTATTAATAGAACAGATTATCGTATGTCACAATTTGAAAATTTAATGACCAATAATTTTTGCACATATCGCGCATGGGCTTTTATTCCACAAATATTTTGTATGTACATGAGGAGGTATGATGAACGATGTCATCATTCTAAAATGGTAGACACTCAACGAATACCAATGAAAGCTGTTTATTTGGGCATATGAACCAGTTAAAGTGGAATGATAGAAAATTGAAGTAGTATGACAATGACTACAGTAGCTATTATCTCAGTTGCAAAAAAATTTGGTGAAAAATTTCTTCCTCCACTTTCTGGTGGTCAATTTTTTGGTCACAAAATCTTGCAATGCATGGTATACATAGATTAAGGTGATGGACACGTGCATATTATGACAGGTTACACTAAATGAATGCCATGTATGTTGTAATCCTATGTATACGATCCTTAGAATACATAGTACCTTCAATGTCTGAACTGAAATGGTTAGAACCAATGATAATTTGTGAGTGTTTTGAACCATGCTTCTTGGCTTTTGCAGGACGAATAGAGGCAAACAATTTTCGAAATTTTGACCCTAAGAGGTAAAGATAGGATGTCATATCAAGTTCAAGTTCAAGTTCAAATTATTTAAACAGGAGATCTCCACACCACAATATGGCTGGTATAAAAGGAGAATCCTGTCTAAGCCCAGCTAAGCTCTGATTGGTTATCATTACACACCTATCAAGTTTTGTAAACATTGCCTGAAGAAGCCCAAGAGGGTGAAATGTTGCAATAAATTTACCAAGTGACCTGCGTAATTGTCTAAATAAATAGACATCAATCTATTAAGCTTCTATGTGTTTTAAGTGTGAGGATCCGAACAAGACTAACTATAAAGCCCTGTTCACACTTGTTCCATGCAGATTTGGTCCAGATATAGGATCAAATCCGGATTGTATCCCGATCACTCTGATAGCAATTGTGTTCACACTATGTACATTGGGGTCGTGATTGCCCATGTAGGCCACATGTTCGAAATGGCAGCTTGGCAAATGTCAGTTTTTTGTTAGTGGTTTTCCGACTTTGGTCCATTATGGCTCACAAAAAGATGAAGATCGAATCATCTGAGCACAATCGTGATTGAATCTGGATTCAATTCACCACCTGAGGTGGATTGGCTAATCTGCATGGAATTGGGATTTGCTCATAAGTGGATTGCAGTGTGAACGCAAATAATCCGGATTCAATACTGATAAGAAGCCAAGTGTGAACATGGCTTAAGATTTAACCATTTGCACCCATTGTTATGATAACAATCTATCCCACTAATTGTATAAACAGGGGAAACTGGATAATTTTTGAGCAATTACGTGGTGTGAAATAGATTGAAACAGATTGAAATGATTGAAATACAAGACATTTCGACTGTGGAGGTCTTCGTCAGTTACAATACTGAAGAAATATAAGCGATTGGAATTATATATTTCTTCAGAATTGTAACTTACAAAGACCTCCACAGTCAAAAGTCCCCTATCTATGCCATAGCAATCATAAGCCTCTACCAAATTAATTGTAAACAGTTTGCCCAATGTTTACAGTGAGAAATGTAAATATTACATGCATATTATCATATAAATTACACATTATCCTACATACACAAATAATGCAGTTGCAGCAATAAATTACTGCCAATTCCAATGTTTACATTATTAACTTTTTCATTAGATTTTAAATTAATGAATATTTTCTTCAATTTAACTACCTACCAAAGGGGATGGATGGAAGAGGTTGTTTAGTTGGTTTACGCATTGCATACCACAACGACCTGCAATCATTGAATATAGCATTTGGTAACATATAACACACTGTCAGGCTTTTATTATAGTGAATAATATGATTATGTAAATAATTACGTACCCGATCATGATCAAAGGATTCATAACTCAAATCAGCAGCAGGAAAATAACACCAGCAACATGTAATTCTAAAAAAAAAACATATTACAGAAATCAATCCATCAGTACGTGACTAGTGTGATTATGATATTACAGCATAATAAACAACAAACAGCATAGTATTAGGTGATTGAGTTATTTGAAATGATGCACTACACACTTATGCACACAATATACACACGTGCAGCAGGACACTTCACTACAATTGAGATTACATAGACACCTCATTTATTCCATAAATACTATACAACTTATAGGCCTACCATTATTATTAATAGTAGTACAATCAGGATCAAGTTGCATGTACTCCCATTCAACACACCCTGGTCCAATGAATAATAATAATAATTGGTCAATAATAGTCTAAGACTGTACTGAGAGAATAATGAGCTGATCTGGCCTACCTAACTGGCTGAAAAATATATGCGAGGGAGGGGGAGCTTGGAAATCTGAAGTAACTACAATTAATTATAAAATAATAGTTGTAGGCTGACTTTGATTCTAATTTTATTTAGTTGAGTCATCATGTTTCAATGATTACTTTCACATAAATAAAAACTGAAATGTAACCATAGACCTTAGATACCAATGGTATATGCTCCATGCATGCAGTCGAAGTTTCTGAAACCCTAATTCTATAACCCTTAACAAGTGACACTCAAAATTTTAAAATGAGGTTTTAGCCCTATAAGCGGAGTTCTCAATTGGCAGCAAGAAATGTTGAAACGCGTCTTATATGCCATAAGTGTGGAACAAGCATGCACCACTGTGTTCAGCTATAGCTAGCTATTATAAGTGTTGAAGGGTAAGTTAGTGACCTAAATTTAAACCCTATTTTAAGTATAACACAGCATTCTGTGGTCTGATATCTTTTGACCGAGCATGGAAGATTTATCGGATTTCGAATTGGGCCGTCCGAAATTACATGTTTATCTTGTCACATTTACGTTAACTTTATGAAATTATAGGGTATACAGACCATATCCCGGACACTTAATAGTAAAACACCGTGGATATCCAGGAAAAGACGTCTTCACGTCGAACAAAAGTGGCGTCGTGTTGAACGGTTATCAGCGACTTAAAACCCGGCCCTACGCGGACGCTTTCTATTTAGAACTGATGTTACGTCATTTTTAATGTTGATCCGCAGCCTTACCAATTCTCGGCCATTTTTTCCATATCTCGGACACAACGATGAATTTATGTTTTATAACTTCAAACAGTTGGATTACAATGGATACATGAAATCAACGTACAAAGGTATCTAAATCAGCAGTTTGGACACTTCCAGTAGATATCTTCTACATTTGCATCACTGGGAAAACCAACGCAAAGTGTGTGATGCCATGTGGAGCAATCGTCGCAACATATCCAGCATCCGTCATCGTCTGTACCACATGTAGAGCAAACACCATCGTCCTGCATACTCACAGTAAGTGTTGAGTACTGGTTTCTCTTCGATTTACCCTTCTTTTTCGCATTTTTCATCTGTTGTTGTGCCATTCGCTTCTTTGCTTTTTCTTGTTGCTGCTTCTCTTTTTCCTCTTGTTTCTTCTTTTTCTTTTCTTCACGTTCTACCCTCCTTTGAGCCTTTCTTTCTTCTTCTTCACGTTTCTCTTTCTCTTTCTTCTCTAGCATAGCTATCATTTGTTCGCTGGAGAGATGTCTGGATACTTCTGAGGGGTTTCCTACACTCTTCTTTGCTTTGGCGTGCTTCTTAGGAATAACCAGAATTTCATCAATATGCGATGAGATTGCAACTGCTCTTCCTGGTGTCAAATTGATGGAAATAGCTGGTAAATGTGATTCCCCACTTTGTACAGGAGTAGCACTCTGGAGATCCTTCAATTTCTTCCAAACATTGTAAACAGCATCAATATCCAGGTCGTACCCCTCTTTGTACCTTGTTTCATATTTCTCCAATGTTTCCTTGGAGATGACTGCTTCCAACTCAGCGAGAGCAAGTCCCTTTTGCTGTTGTATTTGCTCGTGGGAATGCTGACAGCCAGAATGAACATCACTGGAATTCTCCGGTTCTTCCTGATGGTAGACACGAGATGGTGCAAATCGGCTTTCACGGAGGCTGCTGAAATCCAATGGATAAATACCAGCACCACGGAAGGCATTCACCAGTGTTGCTGGTTGTGTAGCATGGAGCCATACCTCCTTGAAAACCTTGGCGAAGCTCTGTTTGGAGACAAACTGACCAGGATTGGCTAATTTGTACCGCTCGCACTCTTTCTTCCAGGCAGCCTTCAATGGCTTGAAGAACCCCACATCCAAAGGCTGGGTTATGTGAGAGGAATGTGGAGGAAGGCAGTACAAAAAGATGCGATTCTCCTGACAGAATTTGGAAATTTCCAGGTTGATATGTGACCTATGTCCATCAACCAACAGCACAACAGGGCGAGTGATGACATTGCGGGTGAAGTGATTTGCCAGCCAACCATAAAAAAGCTCTGTATCAATCCACCCTGATGCAGATTTTCCAAAATAAGCACCTGGTACAGCTCCATCCAAAGGATTATATCCAAAGCGCTGCCCCGGGAAAATATGCATGGGAGGGATAACGTTGCCAGCAGCAGATCCAGCACACAGAGTTGTAATTTGTTCCTTACAGCTCCCAGCCACAACATACAAGTCTCGAGCATTCTTCTCAGCAAGGACTTTCCCACTTCTTGGACAGAGTGAAAAGCCACTCTCGTCTGCATTCCAGAAATTTCTCGCATCACCCCCGATTTCATGAATTTGTAAAAATTGCTGGAAGTCATCATACCACTTGCTCAGCCTCTCCTTAGTGCATGCTATAGCACGGTATACCTCAAGATTCTCTGGTATCCTCATCTTCAAGTTTGGATGTCGTTTTAGGAACCTTAGCCACCACTTATTACCAGGCCGATCATCTGTGAAAGGGTTTGGTCTTTTGTCAGCTATTACCAACTTCTGTACTACCAGAAGAATCTGCTCTTTTGTCCTGCCATATCCAATTCTTGACATTTCTAATGCCCAATCTACTATCTTCCTCTCTTCGTCAGCTGTCAGAATAGTTGGTGGGCCTCTGGTGGATCCAATTGTTCTCCGACCAGTTGTATACTCACTGAGAGTGCTTTTAGGGATCCCATAAAAGGCTGCAGCTTTTCTTAAGGACATATGTCCTGCTATAACCTGACCTACAGCCTTTTCAAGGTCATTTTGTGCCCACTTGTGCTCCCTATTGCTACCAGATGCCATCCAGTCTACAGGTCAAATGGAATTTTCAGCATTATTTTAATGTCCGGCAATTGGTAAAGTACTCACCATCATTACTTATTGTTATAACTGACCTGTTTCGAATAACAGAGTATTTTAATTATGTTCTTCGTATTCTTCGGATTCGTAGCTTTCTATTGCAGTTTTCCGCTAGTGCATAGGTCAATTTTAAAATATTTGGCACGCGATCAAAGATTACGTCATTCTTATGCCCGTAAAATTTAATAGTTAGGTATAACGTTCATTGCGTAACCTACATTATCTTTTGCGCAATTTTTCCACTGGAACGGCGAGAAGAGAAGCGTTTAAAAGCTTGAACATTTACTAGGATAGCTATAATTCCTAATAGGTGAGAAATAGTTTTGAAACTCTTATCTAGATATTAGCTGTGGATTTCTTTTTCTTCGATGTCCGACTATTGGCATTGTCCGGGATATGGCTTCGCTACCCTAGTATTATAAGAGGCCTACCTGATCAATACGGGCTGTCACGAATGCACAGGATCGCCAAGATCAAATCTTTGTTGATATAATTCCCAGCGTTAGTGAGGTTTTACGGTCTTGACATAATTTCATGGCTTCCGGTCCGAAACTTCTTTGCACGCAAATCGTTCAATTTCCAACGATTTTCAACTTTTCTATGAAACAAAACTGTCGATTTCGTGTCGGGGAGAAGGGTTCGTTGGGGTCATCTATAATAGGCAGCTATGCTGCGTCCATTTTCGCCAGACATTTGCAATTATGTCAGAATATTATATTTGTGACGTCACGAAATCTAACCATAGACACTCTAAACTACGTTACGTAGTTTAGAGTGTCTATGATCTAACCTAGGACTGTATAATACGTAGCGAGGTATCTGCACATACGTAGAACATACCTGGTAGCTTAACCGGCTAACTATTAGTCTGGTAATTAGCTAGAACGTCTCAGGTTCAACTGCCAGAGGTGCAGAAAGGGAGGGAATTCCCTTCTCCAGACAGTCTAGTCACGTCTACCTCACCAACTAGAATAGTTTCTCTACATATAAGTATATGGATAAAGGTACATACATACAGTATCAGAATTAGATATACAGACCTTATAGATCAGCCTAACAATCAAGAATCAATTCTTTACTATAACCCTCCCAAATAGCTACCATTTGCATATGCATCATAGGTATAAATAGATGTATATTCTATAGTTTTATAAGACTGTATACAGTGTATTTTATATTTCTATGATTAATATAGTCAGCTGTTTTATCATATATATTAAAAGGCATGTTTCCTATATTATACAATGTTAAATCCATCTGCTGTCTTAGAAAATAACATACGGGCCAATCACGACAACCAACATTAGCCAATTGTACCATATTATTACTGAAGTTGGTAATTATGTTCCCAAACAAGTTACCTAGTACCTAATACACATACATATACTGCATTATTGAAGTAGTGCCACAATTGCATTCAAATATTTGCACATTGGCCAAATTATCCCAAATAACACTACGAAAGTCGTGGGGCAACCTCGACTGGACTTGCATATGGGATGGAAACAATTAACCTTGCTAAACCGCTTGGTATAAGAGTTAAGGGGCTATAAATAGGGCAGCATAATATACTATTTATAGTAACATCAGGCTAAGAGGACACTCCATTATCTAGTATCTATCTAGTAAGATGGTCGGTCACTTCGATGATACGTATGTCCCAAATAAACAGCAAGACCCCAATACATAACTGAGTAACATGATGCTGAAGAAATCAGGCTCCAAAAACATTTTTACTAGTCATAAATTACATCAGCATGGAAACACATCACATTCGGCCACACACACACACACACATCAGACACAAGTGTGAGATCCCAGTTTCTCAATCACTCTACAATACTGCAGTTCCAGGGCAGTGTAGTCCTCCTCCAACTTCTTCACTCTCTCCTCTTTTGAAGGATTTGAACCAGCCAGTTTGAGCTCTTCGGGATGAGAGATGTTCTTCTCAATCAACTTCTCTATCGTCTTCTGTTCTTTCTGTAATGAAAATGAAAGCATGTTTCATTGACACCCATGAACAAACTGACAAAATGTATACAGTCACACAAACATACACACACACATACACACACACACACACACACACACACACACACACACACACACACACACACACACACACACACACACACACACCACACACACACCTGCAGGTAGGGAGCATTCAGCCTACTCTTCACCATCAACCTACGTATATTCTTAAACGAAGCACTTCATAAACTTTACGAGATCATTGCTAAAGAACACAGAGTACAGAGCAATCCCAAGCAGTGTGGATCATCTAACTTTCCACTTTTGTTACTGCAATGTGTGTGTGTGTCACAATTGAGACCATTCTATTAGTGTGTGAACTGTATGGGCAGTAAGGCCCAACATGGGAGACAACAGCAGAATAACATATCTGGCTGCCTTAGCCCATGTATTTAAGACTCAAAGTGGCCGACAGCACCAAATTACATGCCTGGCTCCTCTAGCCCAGGTACGCACACTGTTCAATTTCAGTCTCTCCCTACACTCCTGCACGGTGTGATCACCAAATGGTTCATGGATGACAGAAGGCTGGAAGCAGGACAGGGTCAGGGCATTCCTGCAGTCCAGGTAGTCTCTGAGAGCTACAAAGTCATCAGAAGGTTCTTCCACTGTGAGAGGAGTTGCCAGGGTGAGGAGATACACATCACTGTATTACACCTCAAACCACCACAAAAATATGATAAAGAGGAACCTGTTATAAAGATTGCCTGTACACAATGACCACCTGTCCTCAGTGACCGTTATCGGACTATCCTCTATTTCAATTTAACTATATATAGTGAAGCACCTCTGTAAATGAACCACCTGCATCTCTTCAGAGGCCACCTTCCAGTGGTTTCTTGGGTGGTCTTATACACAATTTCTACTGTTTGTTCATGCTCACATGCATACTGTACATCTGGTACATGGTATACAAAATTAAAGAGGGCAGGTAAGAATATGCACACAAGTACGGAGTACACATACGTACATATACACTCTCGCACCCACAACACCATTGTAATGACAGATTGGACATATATGCACTGACAGGTTGTACATACATACTATGTACTACAAGCTCGTTTGTATGTATGTAGCCAGATTTATGACAATTGAAACATCTCATAATCACACAAAAAGTTAACTTGGTTCACTTCAAAGGACGTATGGAACAAAAAGCTAGATCGAAGGTTACCTGAATGGCTAATAAATTACCTTCCAACAATGAGTCTTACTATAATGTAGCACACGGTAATAAAAACACCTGTCTTGTATGTGCCGAAGCGTTTATATTTAGGTACACATAATACCACTGGTCAATCTCCTCAGTACGTACGTATCAGTGGAGTTATTATCTATTACATCTAAATATTGTGGACGTGAATTGGGATTTGAAAGCTTCATCTCACCTTGAGATCTTGTTTGAACAATATTATTAATATTTGCGCTTTAGTTGGCAAAATGATTCACTTCTGAGCAGAAGTACGTTTTCTACAAGAATGGCTTCAGAACGTGATGATGCAATGAATAGGAAAATGGCGACGTTATGTGATTTCAGTGTCATTAATAGTATTTTATGTCAATAGTATATTCCCTAATATATGTATATTACATTCTCTCAATCACTATGCGCATGCACATGATTGGCTTTCTGATGTTGTGATGCATGCAGACTGAGACATTGAGCACATAATACTGAGGTATAGCTAACAACACATAGCAGCTGGAGATATATAAGGTAAAACATCTGAAATGCTATTTGTCTCCAGTTGCTCAAAGCATATACAGTGCATCTGAATTTTATACAAATTGCCTTATTGTAAAATAACGTTGCAACAGAAATAATCATACAAAAATACATTCAAAGCTTGTTCAAATCTTCATTGTTCAACTAACAGTGAAGAACAATTAAGGGGTGGATAAACTGATGTCTTCATGTTTGAAGTTTATAGTGAGGTACACTAACTTCTTGATGTTCTACAGAAGAAATCAAGATGGAAATGCTGTTCATAGTGGGACAACTAACTCAATATTCACATCCATGCATGTATCATGTATAGATTCTCTATACATGAGAAACATTTAACTATGTAAGTATTGTGAGCCATGTGAACAAAGCATCTCTCTATACTTATCACTTAGTACCTTTAAGATAGAATCATCCATCATCACTCATTGGAATCATCATCACTTATTAAATATATAATGTACACTTATAATATACAAGCCTGGTCTGTGCAGTAATCAATGTACGTACATACACAGATATACAACATGTGATGCTATGCACAACAGTACCTGAATAGGTTGGTGGTTCTGTGTACCTCCCACTGGTAGCCAATGGAGGAGTAGCCTCCTTTGCTGCTCGTAACAACCTCTCGTAGGTTTTTTCTGTTCGATGGCCAGTTCTTAGCCAATGATACATCATAGCAGAACAACGTGCTACGTTATCGTCATTCAAATCTCTGATTGACTGTAGGTGCTCTTCAGAGAAGCCAAGGGCAATGCCAAAATTGAACCAATTGTCAGCCATTTTGTCCACCCAAGCAGGGATTGGATCATTGCTTATTGAAGACACCTCACCTACCATGAACAAAACACTCACATATAACATAATGTGTATGTCATCAGCCTTCTCTGCATGATGATGGATATCATTTGAATGAGTGTCCATGTTGTATATATTTGTACATGTGTGCATGTGTGTGTGCATGTGTTTGTGCATGTGTGCGTGTGTGCATGCCTATGTGTGTACATCTGTGCATGTACATGTGTGTATGTATTGGATGTTGTGGTGTTTCTGTACAAAATTAAACATGTGTTCACTGTACATGCACGTTGTTCACTTGTTACATATTCATGCATAAGTACCAGTCAATGACATGTGTAAATCAGTTATTGCATAACTGAATGAAGTGCCTAATATTAACCATAAATTCACATCATTATACAGCACCCATCACCTGTGAAGACATCTTCCTCAATTCTCTTGGCCACATGTCCCTTCCTGACTTCTCGAACCACTCTTACAAAGTGCTCCCAACTGTGAGGGGCAGTGCGACGTTCAGTGTCTTCCAGCCATTTCTTCAGGAGCTCTTGAAGTTGTTCCCTGGGGTTTACCACGCCAGGTGTTCTCTTTATCACTTCCAGCTCCCCATCCATATCAAGCCATCCAGAGATTGATACCACCTCCTCAGCAAGATCGTTCATGTAGGGCATCAGGTGCTGTACTGTCAGCGGCTTGGATGGCTCACAATAATATTTGTCATGTACACCTTGCAGATGATAAAGACTACATATGTATGCATATAATTATATTAGTGTGAAATACGTGATTGTGTATCTGATGTACGGATGTGACGACAAGTGAGGAATCAAATCATCCAGTATTAATATAATCTAGCTGAATTAAGGGATAGCATATTATGCATATGCATGATGATAACACTAAAGGAGGTATAGGCAGAAAAACCTAATGATATCAGATGATGATAATAACTTTTATAGAATAAGTTAATTATTTTCATTCAATTTGGCAAGTATCATCATGTAGCTACTAACCCTTAGCCTGATATCGTTCTTCTGAGTTATTTCTCAAGTGTGCAATACACGTGTTTCTGAGATGCTAGAACTTTGAACTGAGAAATGCCACAAACAAACCTTGATCAGATGATTTGTGTTCAAGCTTTCCTACCATCTCTTGTGGTTCTTGTTTCAGTGAAGAAGATGGTGGGTCAGAGTCCTGTTTCAAGGGTAGAAGTGGTATACCACTACCTTGTTCTTGTGGAAGTGATTCTGGAGAATCTGAGAAGAATGTAATACATGTATACTGGTAATGCGCATGTGCATGTGTGTGTGTGTGTGTGTGTGTGTGTGTGTGTGTGTGTGTGTGTGTATGTGTGTGTGTGTGTGTTTGCGTGTGTGTGTGTGTGTGTGTGTGTGTGTGTGTGTGTGTGTGTGTGTGTGTGTGTGTGTGTGGTTGTGTGTGTGTGTGTGTGTGTGTGTGTGTGTGTGTGTGTGTGTGTGTGTGTGTGTGTGTGTGTGTGTGTGTGTGTGTGTGTGTGTGTGTGTGTGTGTGTGTGTGTGTGTGTGTGTGTGTGTGTGTGTGTGTGTGTGTGTGTGTGTGTGTGTGTGTGTGTGTGTGTGTGTGTGTGTGTGTGTGTGTGTGTGTGTGTGTGTGTGTGTGTGTGTGTGTGTGTGTGTGTGTGTGTGTGTGTGTGTGTGTGTGTGTGTGTGTGTGTGTGTGTGTGTGTGTGTGTGTGTGTGTGTGTGTGTGTGTGTGTGTGTGTGTGTGTGTGTGTGTGTGTGTGTGTGTGTGTGTGTGTGTGTGTGTGTGTGTGTGTGTGTGTGTGTGTGTGTGTGTGTGTGTGTGTGTGTGTGTGTGTGTGTGTGTGTGTGTGTGTGTGTGTGTGTGTGTGTGTGTGTGTGTGTGTGTGTGTGTGTGTGTGTGTGTGTGTGTGTGTGTGTGTGTGTGTGTGTGTGTGTGTGTGTGTGTGTGTGTGTGTGTGTGTGTGTGTGTGTGTGTGTGTGTGTGTGTGTGTGCATCTACATAGATTTACTCCACGAACTGTAACTGAACCCACCTGCCTGGCTTGTACATGTCCACAATTTGTTAGCAGTAACCTTTGCCTTCAAATCTTTTGCTACATTGCATCCTATACGGTCGTCAATGACAGAAATCAGGAATTTCCATGTACTGGGAAAGTTTGAGCCACACTTTCCATCTCTCCAATGCTTTAGGGCCTGTAGTCCTCCCATATTCATTTCCTGTAGCCTTGCATAATACTCCACTTGTTCCATACTTAGACCCAAGGAAATGGCATACTTTTGCCAATTGGGAAGCATCTCCAATGTTCCTTGTAGGCCAATGTCAGAAGGAATCGCATCTACAGGTACTTGCAGAGCAGAGGATATCAATATCATTGAATTACAATCCCTGGAAACTCCCCGATGCACAGTATCAGAAATTATCATTCAAGACATTCCTCAAAGTGGTCATTGTGCGGCAAAACTAAATAATGTGCTTATTATGTCTGTAGTTACTAATATGTTGTGTATATGTAGTGTGTATAGTATTTCTCATACACGTACACACATACAACAACACACTCACTTTCATTCGGTGGTATGAAATTAGCATTAACACTATGTACCACCTTGTCTGGTGATATTGGATCCAGTAAAGTAGGTAGAGAATCGGAGTCCTGCTCCAGTGATAATAACGGTATTCTACTGTCTCTTCCTCCTGAGTGTAATCCTGACAAATCTGAGTAATATATCACAAAATACACATAGTGTGTGTGTGTGTGTGTGCGTGCGTGTGTGCATGTGTGTGCATACGTGTGCGTGTGCATGTGCATGTGTGTGTGTGTTCGTGTGTGTGTGTGTGTGTGTGTGTGTGTGTGTGTGTGTAATAAGTTAATTATTTTCATTCAATTTGGCAAGTATCATCATGTAGCTACTAACCCTTAGCCTGATATCGTTCTTCTGAGTTATTTCTCAAGTGTGCAATACACGTGTTTCTGAGATGCTAGAACTTTGAACTGAGAAATGCCACAAACAAACCTTGATCAGATGATTTGTGTTCAAGCTTTCCTACCATCTCTTGTGGTTCTTGTTTCAGTGAAGAAGATGGTGGGTCAGAGTCCTGTTTCAAGGGTAGAAGTGGTATACCACTACCTTGTTCTTGTGGAAGTGATTCTGGAGAATCTGAGAAGAATGTAATACATGTATACTGGTAATGTACAGGTGCATGTGTGTGTGTGTATATATGTGTGCGTGCATGCATGCGTGTGTGTGTGATAGCTATCCTTTGATTTTCATTCTTCACTAGGCCAAGTTCACAGACTGGTGCTGTATACATATGGACAGGTCTCTAACATGTGGAGTTAACAACTATAATAATACCAAAAGTTCCTTTATGAGTCTATCTATATATCCCTGCATACCTATAATAATGAGTCTACAAGATACGTACTTTGTCTCAATGTACAATTAAGGTGTTCAGTTCAATGAAACAAGAATACAGTTATCCATAATTTGATAATTGTCTTGATATAAAAAAGGATAAATAATTGAGACTCAGTATTATTATAATCATAATCCTTGTAATGATCAAGATAACATTGGGCTATACCATTATTATTATGAGGTACTGGTCTAATAAACAAAACGAGGTATATCAGCACCATAACATTGTGCATCACCTTGCATGATTACCTGAATCAACATCTTCGGAATTATAATCTTTATTTTCTTCTGTAAATGAATCAAGATTACTAGCCTCCGACTCGGCTCTATCAGAACGTCGAGTTGAGCTAGGCAATGATCCAGGATCATTTGACACTTCTGAAGGAGCTGTGAGGTTGTAAAGTAGCCAGAGATTATTTATTATATACATTATCAATTTGTGTTTAATTTGCATACCAGTCGGCCGTGACGGAATTCCAGAATAATTATTCCTTCTGTGCCACCAATACCTCCATACTCCTCTCGCACTAACAATTAACCATATCACATACACCAACAATAGTATGATTGTCAACGAGAAGAATGTCCAACTAAAACCTGACAAGGAAGACAAAAATAATATTAATTGAATTAATTTTATAAATAAAAAATGTTTTTTTTCATTTGTTTAATATAGTAATATTTATTATAATTTTTACTATGTGCAACTTTGTATTAAATACAAAATTGTGAGCAGTGAAAAAATACGTATATTTGTAGTATTGACAAATTTACCTTCGCAGAACATCCCTGGTGTCAGCAGGCATTGCAATGCAATCATTGTGTCAAAAAATGCCAATATTAAGATGATGAGGAAGATCAGAAGGAAAAGAACTCCACTTACACATGTGCAGGTAATAAAGCGGCCGATTGGAGATCCTACGGGGGTATCTGGAAATAATATAGAATGGAAGAGCTGCATGTACATACGTAGCAGATATAGTGTGTTCACTGTCAACGTACTGTAGAATGGCAAGCAGTCATCAATTGGAGAGTATCTGACTAAAACTCACTTCCTTGGTGTCGCCACGTGTAGTACCAAAATGATAATAATACTATGCTGAAGAATAGCGTAGTGACTATGACTCCGTTGGCCAAACCGACTAAAGTAACCCATACTGTTGTATCACCTATCACAAGATTAGAACAGGTATAAGCAGCATTTGATTATTGTTACTTGCAATTAAATGTAACCCACTTGCTGCTGAATCCATCGTACACGGGAGCTAGACAGGTAGGAACAACTGACGATGTATATATACGATCCGACTGAAACGAAGAAAAAAACTTGATAAATCAAGGCGTCACTGACTTGAATGTCCATAGATCAAGAATTCAGTTTAGTTACATACAGCAGCTGCGTAGACTGTACTCAACAACAGAAATGCAACTACAACTACCGATGCATTCACAATTTTTTTATTCCCGCCGCTCTCTGACGGCTTGGCGAGTTTCTCATACAGAGTAGCGCACATATGGACAGATAGTTCAAGAATTGAATCATAATAGGCATCCTGGAATGAATACACAAGTCACACACAAAGACACAAGCTTAACATTACCAATAGTTGGGAGTCTTGAGATATGCTGCAAGCTTGATAAAACACGGTCACTTCATAGCTAACGCCCACCTTTGACAATAATATTTGGTTAGTCTAGCCAGCTGGTTAGTCTATAGCAGTCGCCTAGGGGCGCTGTATTCCAGGACCGCTCTCCGAGAATGAAACACGAAGCCTGGCGTGTGGATTTGGCCTAGGGACGGTCTATGTTGCTGGACTAAGTATAGCCATAATATGTGTGTGTGTGTGTGTGTGTGTGTGTGTGTGTGTGTGTGTGTGTGTGTGTGTGTGTGTGTGTGTGTGTGTGTGTGTGTGTGTGTGTGTGTGTGTGTGTGTGTGTGTGTGTGTGACAAGAGTGAGGGTTCAGTGTATGCAAACAATTTCACAATTAATTTGAAATCAAGTGAACAAGGGCCTACATGTTGTGTATATGTACAGTTTGGCTCCACCATAACAGTATAGGCTGATTCAACAATGCAAAGCAAATATTTTATCATAAATCAAATATGTTTATACTTCTGTCCATGCAATAAGTATTATATCCAGTTGTCAAAAAATTATTCATATTCCAGCATCATCAGTGGCCCATCCATATCAATGGTAGGGATATTATGTTCATATGTCTGTCTGAAGGTTATAGCAACCACACCAGGTGGCCAAACATCACTGTGGCCCTCAGTCAGGTTTGTCATAGTAGACCTATAATCTGCAATTATAAATTCAATTTTTCTGTATTGACGCTGCACTGCACATATTGTGAGCATTGTAGGGTCTTCTGCACAACACTCTTACTATTTGAACATTGCATCACCAAGGAGGCAGGCTCAGAAATGTTGCACAAACACAACATCACATTCAGCCACACACACACATACACCCATCAGACACAAGTGTGAGATCCCAGTTTCTCAATCACTCTACAATACTGCAGTTCCAAGGCAGTGTAGTCCTCCTCTAACTTCTTCACTCTCTCCTCTTTTGAAGGGTTTGAACCAGCCAGTTTGAGCTCTTCGGGATGAGAGATGTTCTTCTGAATCAACTTCTCTATCGTCTTCTGTTCTTTCTGTAATGAAAATGAATCCATGTTTCATTGACACCCATGAACAAACTGACATGCATACATACATACACACATGGACAGACTACAGTCACACAAACACATAAGCACAAGCACATGCACACACAGTTACACATGCGTACACACACAAACACACACACACACACACACACACACACACACACACACACACTAACACACTAACACACACACGCGCGCGCACACACACGCACGCACACACACACACACACACACACACACACACACACCTGGTAGGGAGCATTCAGCCTACTCTTCACCATCAACCTATACTTCTTATACATCTCTTCATTGCTGCGATCAGTCGCTCTCAAACGAAGCACTTCATAAACTTTACGAGATTGTTGCTAAAGAACACACAGTACAGAGTAATCCCAAGCAGTATGGATCATCTAACTTTCTACTATTCGGTGTGTGTCACAATTGAAACCATCCTATTAGTGTGTGAAAAGTATGGGCAGTGAGGTCCAACATGGCAGACAACAGCAAAATTACATGTGTGGCTACCCTAGCCCATGTATTTAAGACTCAAAATGGCCAACAGCATCGAATTACATGCCTGGCTCCTCCAGTCCACGCACACACCTTGTTCAATTTCAGTCTCTCCCTACACTCCTGCACGGTGTGATCACCAAACGGTTCATGGATGACAGGAGGCTGGAAGCAGGACAGGGTCAGGGCATTCCTGCAGTCCAGGTAGTCTCTGAGAGCTACAAAGTCATCAGAAGGTTCTTCCACTGTGAGAGGAGTTGGCAGGGAAAGGAGATACATATCACTGAATTACACCTCAAACCACCACAGAAACAGGATTGAGAGGAAACTGTTATAAAGACCGCCTGTAGACCACTTGTCCTCAGTGACCGTTATTGGACTATCCTCTATATCAATTCAGCTATAGTGAAGCACCTCTGCAAAATAAACCACCTTCCATGGCCAGTGATCTCTTGGGTGGTCCTATATATACAATCTCCACTGTTTGCTTGTACTAATACTATGCATCTCGTACTACATGGTGCAAAAGTGTGCAGGCCACAAAATGTATATGAGTACACACCACACTTACACCATACACCCACACACTCACCACACCCACACCCACCCACCCACACACACACACACACACACACACACACACACACACACACACACGCATGCATATACATTGACAGGTTGTACATAATATAACATATCACTACCTTTTGTATGTGTGGAGGACCAGATTAGTGACAAAAACATTCTAGAAAGACGATTTGTTGATTTTGAAAGAGTCCACTACAGGCACTTTAGACACTACAGACATTCACCTCGGACACAACAATTACACCTTAGACAGTGTGAACACGTATGAGTAACGTTTTTTCAATGGAAGAGAATAATGTACTTGTATTAATGGTGGTGTGCGGTTCATACTAGCTAACCCCGCCGTGTCTAAATTACCCCATTCCACACTTAATTTGATATCGAAGACAGATAATGCGTTTTAAACGATGTATCTCACCTCCAGCTCTAGTTTAAAATTCGAACATGTATGCTTTAGTCCATGGCCACAAAGGAGATTTTCCTCCAAGCAGAGATGTTTTGGCGAATTGAATACACATGTAATAAAATGGCTTCAAAATGTGATGCAATATACGGAAAAAATGGCGGATAACCTTGTTAATACGGCTAGTACCAGCTGCAAATTGTGTCCTATATATACGTGTATACATGTACAAATTGTGTGGAATTTTTGCTTTAATTTCATACTTATATAGGCCTATACGTAATTTAGAGGAATTAAATACAGGTCTTATAAATGATCTAAATTAGTCATAAACCTCTTGCTATATAAGTATATATGGATAATTATTATTATGTATTGAACTATCCCTAAATGTATTCTTAAATTTGAGAGGTAGCTAATAACACAAATGGTACAATGTCACAGTATTACACACAAGGTGCATTGCACAAACATCAGAAAGATAATCTCTGTAGACTGATCAGTTAAAGTATCATACTGGTGGCATGGGAATTATAAACAAATAAAAATCCACTGAATGGTGTGTCATATCTTGAATATAAAGATGGTACACACATCAAAATGCCAAAACACGTTATATTTAATTAACATTTGTGAACATTAAGTACATTATAAAACTAAACATGCAATTATTGCAATTGGTAAAATTGCATAGCTAAGAAATAAGCAATGTTCTTGGTGGGTATAAAAACCATCCTCATACAAGTTCAAAATGAGGTACCTCTGGGGCAACTGTTCCAGATTCTGTAGAAGACAAAAGTGCTCTATAATGTTATGCATATGTAAGTCCAACTGACCCGACTAAGTATATTATTTAGAAGCAACAAACATGTATTACATAAGAATGTATGTACATGTAATTCTCTGAGACAGCCCTGCACCTTAGTGATCGAACATCCAGTTAACTATATACGTACATGTACAATCAATATACGAGGCCTGGTCCAGCATTTGCTGTAGGTATTAGCATTTGAACTATTGGTACCTGAATAAGGTGGTGGTTCTGGACTCATTCCATTGGGAACCACTGCAGGAGTAGCCTTCTTTGCTGCTCGTAACAACCTCTCGTGGGTCTTTTCCCTTCGATCACCAGTTCTTAACCAACGATACATCATGGCAGAACAACGTGCTACATCATCATCATTGGAATCCTTGATGGACTGTAAGTCCTCTTCAGAGAAGCCGAGGGCAATACCAAAATTGAACCAATTGTTGGCCATTTTCTCTACCCAAGCAGGGATTGCATCGTTGCTTATCGGAGATGCCTCTCCTTCTAAAAAAATATGCAAATTATTATGAAACTGTGTACAAAATGTAGATTATTACATATAGATTCCTCAAGGGGAGATCATTTGCCTTCCCAATATACTCATGGTTATTCAGTACCCTTTTCTTTAAACTCCACGGATGCCTCCCAGGCCAACTGGAAATTCTACTGTGAAGATTTTTTACAGAATCTACATATGCACATACATACCTTGTTCACTTCCACACATTGATGTCATTCCTGATATCTCATCTCCAGTGACCTAATAAGGTGAAAATATCGTACTATTACCTTTGGCTGTGTGTGAGTGTGTTACTGCTAGCAAGTACAACTTGCATTCCTGAACCAATGTGATGCATTACTACTAGGAGATTCCAACTGGGGAACCAGATGCAGTTGTCTGCACAATCACTCATCTTACCTTCATAACTTCTTTCATAGCTTGTTCTATCTTGTCCATCTTGTTCTCAACAGGACCAATTTCTTCCATCCATTGCTGAAACATAACCAAACATCGAGTGGAATTTTTGATCTTCAATTTGGAATCATCAATGGCCTTCAAAGTGTCCTCAGGTAACCCAAGATGAATGCCGAATTGGTACCAATTGTCGGCCATTTTGGAGACTACATACTTCTCCAGGGCTACGGGATCAGATGGTAGTCCACTATCTATAAATTAGTAAAAGGGCAAAATAGTATATTATGTAGCATTACATACACATTGTGTGTGTGAGTACAAATTTGTTGTTTGTGGTGATAGGTGTTGAAACCTGTTTTATACTATCAAAACAAAAATGGGTGTTACCAGCAAATTTGAAAACAATCAGGCTAAGCACATATACCCACAGTAGTTATCACCTGTGAAGACATCTTCCACAATTTTCTCGGCCACATATCCTTTCCGGACTCCTTGAACCATTCCTACGAAGTTCTCCCAAGTGTGAGGGGCAGTGGGACGTTCAGTGTCTTCCAGCCATTTCTTCAGGAGCTCTTGAAGTTGTTCTCTGGGATTTATTATACCTGGCGTTCGCTTAATCACTTCCAACTCCCCATCCATACCAAGCCATCCAGCGATTGATACCACCTCATCAGCAAGATCATTGATGTAGGGCATCAGGTGCTGTACTTTCAGGGGCTTGGATGGCTCACCAAGGTTGTTGTCATCTATATTATATATACCATAATAATAATTATATGCACATTGTATATATAATATTATGTACGTACGTATGTACATACGTATATTATAGTGTGTCATACGTACGTACATACATAATAACATACATAATGTATGTACACATGTACATACGGATAAATGTAGACTGTATATATTATTAATAATATGCATGAGGACTGCAATGATAATATAATATAATATAACTTTATGTAGAAATGGAGATGTGCACGATTCTGACTCACCCCAGCCTATTCTCACTGGATCAAGAGACAATTGGTTGGAAGAACGGGGAACATTCAATTGTGCAACTACGTCTAATAATTATTGTGAAAAAGAACAAGCATGTGATAGCATACAATTGAAAAGCTATACACCCATTGCATATATGCACATACAGTTGTATAGTCCAACAGTGGACATTTTGGATTGAGATAAATCTACAAAAATTAAGGGGCACTCTGAAGTTCACACTGGCCGCATAGATGAGGTTACAAAAACGGCGCTTAATTCAATTCCATGGCTGGAAATATTGCACTTGACGACACAGAATGCTGACACATTAGAAAACCCAACCTTCAGCCTGCTATAAGACCACATCCTTTGAATTCAGTTACCTACCATGATTGTCCAGACGGGTTGGTACAAATCTAAAAACCACCTATATACTCCAGCCCTGCCTAAATTATGTATGAACTATTGAAGTCAGTACAATTGGCTCACCCTTACTATTGTACACTGGGAAGGAGAAGGAGATGCGATTATCCTCTTCTGATGAGAGATAGACAACATTTGGCACTCGATCATGAGTCTTGGGGGAAGGTTGCACCTTGTAATAAGCAGCGAACGTCGCTGATGGTGGATAACACCCCATCTCAAAAGCTAATTTCTTCTCTTTACAGTCACTGTACTCGGATAACAGTTTCAGCTCTGTCAACAAAACCTACATTGTATATCACAATACGTGATTAAAATCCCACACCATGCATATGCAAATAAAGCATAAGATATGAGCATCTACTATATCCATAATAAAACTCCACATGCAGTGAGTACCTCATGTTTAGTCACTTCTAGAGACCATCCTGGACCACTGTTGTCCCTTACGTCGATAGTCACCTTGTTCCCAGAGATTTGTAGTTCCTTGTGTTGTGGAATACCAGGATGCTGCATAGAACCTTCACTCCTACGATAATACTCTTTCACAGCCTATTCAAAGGAAAGTGTAAGTCACACCATCACTCAAACTGCTCAGTGGATTACACTAACCAAGATCCATGATGGCACACCATATGTGATGCACAGCCAAAAGTGCTGAATACCATTGTGTAATGGTTCACTAAGCAACATCCCAAAGTACCTTGAAGGTGCACTGGATTTGGCAGCAGCTATGCAAACCAGGCAGAAGTGACTTTTGAGGCAAATACTTGCCACGTTGGACTGGGAGGGGATAACATTTGCATGACACTTGAAAGTGAACTCGGTTTGCCCTTTTTGCAAAAGGTGGCTGGACTTCATGAAACACATACGAGAAGTCCCAGAGGATACAGCCCAATGATGTAGGTTCACTGTGAGTCGCTCCTCTAACAATCTCTTCTCAGAACAGTCGATGTAGAGAACCACGCTTGTTCTCTCCCACTCCTCAGGGAACTTGAAGGGTCCATCCAGGATGATGGCATAGTGGACACACACAGTGACATCACTGCCCACAACACCAGGTGGAGCCTCCAACGTAGCACAACACTCCACTTGTTGTCCACCTCCACATGGTCCAAAAGGATGAAGAGGGAAGGTACCACCCTGGTGGGTGATGGGAAGGGTGTGGATGTCTCCCAGAACAAAACAGTTTGCTTTGATGTCCTTATGTACACAAAGACTCTCTAATAGATCTAGGAATAGTAAGATATGTACTTCCGAGTGCAGTATGTGCAATGTCAAACATACTCAATGTTCACACAGTAACTATATACAATAACTGTGCATGTTTTGATAATTACTACCATTTACAGTATTTCATAATTGACTACATACTACTTTAGTGATTAAGTGAACTATAAACAAACAAACCGCTCTCGGACATTTGGTTGAGTTTCATTAGGTTTAGTATTGTGAATCAAATGCCTCTTAGTGCTGTCTGTTCTTTCAAGTAGATCCTCGTGACGTAGTTGAAAGATGCTACTGTAATGATATTCTTACAGCAGTCATGTAAACACACGCACACACATGTAATACAGTAAGGGGAAAGATGGGATCACTGTAGACTGTCACAGTACCAGAAATGTACACACACAGGCACAAACACAGGCACTTCTGATCTAACATGAATTGAGGCTTTCATGATGGGGGATGACATTTCTGAAGAATTCACACAGAGTTTAATCATTGAAATTATTACTTATTAATTGCATGTGACACAATCCCTGGTCTATGCAGTAATCAATGTACGTACATACACAGATATACAGCATGTGATGCCATGCACAATAGTACCTAAATAGGTTTGTGGTTCTGTGTACCTCCCACTGGTAGCCACTGGAGGAGTAGCCTCCTTTGCTGCTCGTAATAACCTCTCGTGGGTCTTTTCCCTTCGATCACCAGTTCTTATCCAACGATACATCATGGCAGAACAGCGTGCTACATCATCGTCATTAGAATCCCTGATGGACTGTAAGTCCTCTTTGGAGAGACCAAGGGCAACACCAAAATTGAACCAATTGTCAGCCATTTTTTTTGCCAAATTTGGGATTGCATCATTGCTTAGTGAAGACACCTCACCTACCATGAACAAAACACACACGTAGAACAATGTGTATGTCATTAGCCTTCTCTGCATGATGAGTGTATATCATTTTGAATAAGTGTCCATTTCATATAATATATGCGTCCATGTGTGCATGAGTGTGTTTGTGCACGTGCATGTGTGCATGCCTGTGTGTGCCTGTCTGTGTGTTCATGTGTGTCCAATGGGTGTACCACATTTGTGAACTAAATTAAAACAACACTGTGTGTGCGTGCATACATGTGTGCATGTGCATGTGCAAGTGTGTATGCATGCATGCATGTGTGTGTGTGTGTGTAGAGCAAGTTAATTATATTCATTTAATTTGGCAAGAATCATCGTGTAGCTAATAACCCTTAGCCTGATATGGTTTCTTCTGAGATATTTCTCAAGTGTGCAATGTACATGTTTCTGAGATGCTAGAACATTGAACTTGAAAAGGCCACAAACAAACCTTGATCAGATGATTTGTGTTCCAGCTTTCCCACCATTTCCTGTGGTTCTTGTTTCAGTGAAGTAAACGGGGGGTCAGAGTCCTGTTTCAAGGGTGGAAGTGGTATACCACTACCTAGTTCTTGAGGAAGTGATTCTGGAGAATCCGAGTAGAATGTAATACATGTATACTGGTAATGCGTATGTGTGTGAGCGTGTGTGCGTGTGTGTGTGTATTTGTGTGTGTGTATGTGTGTGTGTGTGTGTGTGTGTGTGTGTGTGTGTGTGTGTGTGTGTGTGTGTGTGTGTGTGTGTGTGCGTGTGCATGTGAGTGTGTGCATGTGTGTGTGTGCGTGTGTGTGTGTGCGTGTGTGTGTGTGTGCGTGCGTGTGTGTGCGCGCGTGCGTGTGTGTGTGTGTGTGTGTGTGTGTGTGTGTGTGTGTGTGTGTGTGTGTGTGTGTGTGTGTGTGTGTGTGCAGTGTCAATGTCTTCACACCAGGTACCTAAGTTAGCTATAGTGTAGCAATGAAGTAGAAGGATTACTGGTACACAGTATGAGAACGTGAGATATCTATTCATGTTGTGTCAGGTCCTGAGTATGTGAATTAATGCTATACAATGTATGAGGTCCATAATGCAATGATAATTTAGTCTTCAATTCCTGTAGTAGGAACAGTAACAGTGAACATTTAGCTTGCAAGCACACAAGTCTACAGTTAGATCAGAACCCATCCAATGCACCTATGGATGCAACACTATATTAAGTTATAGTCATATATAACAAGGTCAGAGGAGTGTCCAATATTGACAGGTAGGACAGTCACATCCTTTGGTTATGGTTTTGTCTTACTGTAACAGTAGCTGGAAATAAATAGTCTCATTTAGGATATAGCCGGTGATGGTTAAGAGGTGTACAATGCATACTGCCCTCCAAAGAAGGTATACGTACATGCATGCATATGTGTGTGGGTGCATATGTACGTGTGTTTGTGTGTAAACAATATATGCATGCACAGGAATATATAGGTGTGTATGAAGGGGGTGATGGTATAATAACTAAGTACCTTGGACAGGTGTTTGGTGTATAGGGTTGATATTACCCAATCCAGTTGCCTCTCTTAGTGGTGCTAGCTCAATTGCAGTAGACATAGGATAGGAGTGCTGCTCCAGTGGTAAAACTGGCATTCTCCTGCCTAGCCCTTCTGGGTGTGATTCTGACGAATCTGCATTAGTAAAACACAATACATGTGGTCTCATTGTGTGTGCATGTGTTTGTGAATGAATTTGGATGATTTAAAGCTTCAAACGCTCTATAGGGGATATATGATTGTGTTTCTGTATATATTGTGTACATGTGGGGACAGGTACAAGAGTAAAGAATGGGATCAACAGTATCAAAAATTGTGCGCATGCTATGATACTGCATGGTTACCAATTAGAGGTTCAACAGAGTAATCTGCCCAGCCAATAGGTGCTGTCTGCTTGGATACTGCACTTTCAGTATAATTATAATTCTGTCATAATGAAATAAAATTATTACCTGCAAGTGAGCTAATATGAGCTTCTGGATTGGATTCTTTCAGATCAGTCCTGATAGAATTTCTTGGCTGAAAACAGGACTTCCTCGTATCATCATCAAAGCAACACAGAAGCCCAATGAAACAAAGTACAATGCACAGTGCTCCAGATGCCATTGCTAGGAAGATTCCAGTTATAACTATTAAAGAAAAATGTTCCATAAAAAATATTATATATTCTAACATTAACATATTCAAGGTTCAGTCAATAATCAGAATATGATTCTAATAACATTTCAATTGTAAGTTCTGGTTGTAGATTGTGAAATAACATATTACTTAATTATTGTTAAACTTTACTTATAAGACTATACTAAGCATAATATACCACATGCACATCAGGTATTAGAAGTATACCTTCACAAGTAAGGTTATCTGACTGCAACGGGCATCCAAATGGTATTGCAATGTCAAAGATAAAAACAAGAATCGTAGTACAGCATACTCCACAACTGAAATCACATCCAAACTTCTGGCATCTATAAACTCCTAGAGAAAGGCAGAATAGTACACACAGACTATAACAATGTACCACCACATTCTAAGCAGGCTGTCCAGCAGGATTGACTGAACTAAATCACATACTGACTCAGGGCCGGCGCAACTGGTACGGCTACTACGGCCATGGCCGTACCACTTTTTGACCATGGCCTTAAAAAATTAAAATGTCACTAATAATTAAGTTCATGGCATCAACTAAAGATATGATAACCTTGACTATATATTATTATTCTAACTGAGTGGTAAATGTAACGTTTGCCCCCTTAAAGAGAATTTCGTTCACAATTTCCATCAAACTAAGCTTCAAAATTTGATACTATGTTGGAAGTCGCCATGATGTCTATAGAGCAACTTCAAACACGCCGATTTTGAACACCAAGACTAAGTAATTGGGCTGGAATTCATGCACTGAAGCTTCATCGAACGTAATAGCTTCAGCGAAGGTTCTTCTGAACCTAAGAAAGATACCATTACCACGTGGAACAGTAAAATTAATACAGATATGCCCTATCCATTTTTACACACATGCCTAATAATTTTAGATTTATATTTATAATATTATGGTTATAGAAATAATAGAAGGGCAGTCAAAAATTTTAGCAGGGCAGGGCGCCCTGCTAAAATGACCTGGGGAAATACTGGACCGTATAATGATGCATCCAATGTCGTGTCATGTAAATGCCAACATGATACACTATGCTACACTGCTGGCTGTACCACTACCGCAGAGCTTGCTTTCTCTGGCCCTGATACAACTAGCTGAAGATATTCATAAAAAATAATTTGTAGTAATAAACTCATGGGGCTGCTGGCCCTGCACTTGAAATACTTGGGTGACTCTTTGAGGTTTAGAACCTTCGCTGAAGTTATTATGTTTGGCAAAGCTGTTTCGTTCAAATTCTAGTCCAATTTCCAATTCTCAGTGTTTCAAAATTTCCATCGTTTTTTCGTGCAATACAAATTATGATATACCGTATGCGTTAAAATTTTCATGGTACTAAACTTTCGCGGTTTTCGCGGAATGTCAGGTCATCCGTTTATTCCGCGAATTTTACTCGCGATTATGTAGTATTATAGTGATTATAAAATGGCCGTCTATTTTAGACGTACAGTGCACGTAGCAAAACACGACTACAATAGAACAAAGGACAATAGATTTTGTATTAGTTTAAAACTAGGCGTGCACTACGTCCCATGAAAGAAATAAAATAAAAAGTTTAGAATCGTAACGCAAACGTGCCAGGACAATGACGTCATACAAAAATGTCTGCCAAAATGGACGTCATCATGGCTGACCAATTCGAAGGCCCGAAAGACGATTCGCTGAACCCTACCCCGAAGCTCGATAAGATCAAAATTTCTTATTCAGTATCTTTAGAAATATATAGCGTCCATAGTTTAAGACTCTTCGTTGCCATCTGGCGTGGAGAATGACGTTATGAGGGAGGGAAACGGTGAGTGAATTCAATCACGCTTCGTACGACCATGACTTAGTTAATACAAATATCTCTTGCCTCACTACTTAGCACAGTCGTGCCCCCTTTTATAGGAATGTACGAATTGTTGCGTTCTGCTAAAACCATTTTGCAACTTTCGACGAAAGAACATGCACCTGGGCCCTAATGTCATAATTTCTAGACCCGAAAGTCATTAAGCGCGTGGGCGACCTCGCTCGGACTCCCCTATATGACGGAAACAATTAACCTCGCTTCCGCTCGGTGACTAGTTCAGACAGAGTCTGAAGGGGCTCGCCTAAGCTCGCCCTGTTAGCAGGGGTCAGCATAGACGTGCAGTAGCTGGCATTGAAAACGTACACACAGGCACTGACTGATGTCTGCAGCATGCTGTATTCAGGCAATTATGGAAATGCCAGCATATCCATAAGTGCCTGATAGGGTGGCTAAGTACATGCAGTGTGCTGTGTCCTGCTGCTGTGCAGTAGTTGCAGTAGCAACAGCATGTTCATCCCATGTTGCAGCACAGAAAGATGATAATGATTATTATATAGATGGATTACACAGCATTAAAATGAATCAATGCGTAAATATAAAACCCTACCCCTACCCTAACCCTAACCCTACCCTAACTCTACCTTAACTTACTCCCTACTCCAAATGTATTATGGGAAGAAATACCAAATGTTGATCAGCTAGTGTGTACATCAAAATGCATTGATATTATCCCATTGTGTTAGACAGCTACAGCTTGCCCCATTCAGGTGCATATGTCAGCATGTGCACATAGGGTCTGTCCCATTTAGCAGCAGATGTGCCCAAGTTGAAGTACAGGAACAATGGCAGTTGATGTATGCGTGTCGACAACGTTACTTTGCGTTTCTATGTGTGAGACCATACGACATTAACATGTATTTCGAGATTCCTTGTTCCACAAGAGAATCATTCAGGCACAAAAGGTTCAAAAGCATTGATATGTGGTCTAAATAACCATGTAACAGTTTTAGTATGGTCAAAATAATGAGAGATCGATGTTTTAACACGTAAGATATAACGCCCGACTCGCCGAAGAAGGACCCTGGTCCCCCCGTCGTTTCCTGCCTTTCAGAAGATGTCCCGAGTGTCCCCGCGTCTTTCTACTTCCAGAAGAATGTTTCATGTGTTTGTTGAACGGTTCGAAGGTGATCAATTCGGCCAGTACCAGAATTGGCAGTCGATCAAAATGGCACGGCGTCCCAGAGAAAGAAACGTCAACGTGTTCGAAAAATCGCCTCGATCGTCTCGAAAAGGGCATCCACGTCTTTCTCCAGACGTACCGGACGTCATGAAAAGAGTTTCCGTCCTTCAGAGGGTCGCACGATCGCGCCAGACGTCGAAAACGTTGGCCAAATTGTTGGCCTAAATATAGAATACATACATATATATATACATATTATATATATATATCCACACCGGAAGCGTAGGCGGGCAGGCGGCCGACTCGCAAGTGTGGGGCTCGCTTAGGCTCGCCCCAATAAACATTGACCCAAGATTCGAGTATTTGTGTTCATCCTGAATTTCGATCAGATGTAGATTTCGCGAACGCAATGAAGTACCTCTCTTTCGCGAGGCATCCACGATACATAATAAACACGAAAAACACGGATACAGCTCTCTAGCTTGAATTCGGCCCACAACCGCAAAATAAAATCCGTGAAAATCCTCAGTTATGCAATCGCGAAAGTTTAGTACCGAGGAAATTCTGCGCATACGGTAATTTGCTGTTGTGGTTACGTGTATATGAAGTTACTATTTTATATCCTCTGGTAAGTCTAACAATTTCAAAGTGAAGTTATCACTGAAACTTTGAACATTGCAAGAGAACACGTGCATCATACAAATCAGCAATGGGCAACACTAGGGAGATTAATAGTGAAATAATTTTAAAATAATACCTTTGAACACTGAACTAACCCTTTAATTATTGATGGGTGTAGTTCAGAACATCATGCCATTATAGTAAACACAATATATTTATTACAAACAAAATTCTGAGAAACCAATGGCGTGTAGCTATGATGGCTGTATTTTAATTTTTTAGAGCTGTGTCAGCTAACACTTACTGTCCTCATCCTTTCGTTTGGCGCTATATGTAAACCAGCAACACATTGCGAAGGCGAAAACACTGAGAAATACGACCCCATTGGTTACACCAAAGAGAACAGTCAGTGTCGATATCGATGATGATGTACCAGCTACAATCATGGCAAAAGAAGTCAATACGAATCATTACATATCTTGAGCAACAATACGAATCAATGAGCAACAACAACATAAAGAGCGAGCAAAGCAAACAAACTTGTAGCGTTGAATATATCACTTTCCATCAGGATATATACTTTTTGTAGAAAGTAAAGGCACTAAAAACCATCATGCAACTCTAGAAACGCCCCTTTCCCGAACATACCGTATAACCATATCAATCAATTATCAATTAAATCGCCTAACCGCGGCCGCCAAAATAAAATAACCGTGTAGCTATTATAGGTTCCTGGCCGCCGGGGACGGCCCAGACGGTATACGTAAATCTGAGATTTATTTTGGGCCTGAACTCAGCCACCAGTCAGTTTACTAGTTTGTAGTAGTGCTGTCAATCGGGATTTGAAGCAGCCTTTCAAGCACGTATTTACTAGTATCTATGTTCGAAGAAAAATATTTGTAGACTCCTCCAATACCTCAATTGACTGAACAGGGAAACAAGCCTAATATAATAGTCAATCGGTATATAGGCATATCCCTTGCTCCATCGATTATCGACACCTACAGAAACCCCTCGTCCTCGTTTGTTGGCAGAGAATCCATCCTTATTAGTACAACTCAAGGAGATCCTTCGGATTTAGGTACTCGACCCTTAATCCACAGGCTCACAGACATTGCTAAGCAAGTATTGTAGGCTGATTATTCTGCATCCTAGTTGAACAAGCTTGGATTTGTGAACTGAACTATTTTGCATTGGCCCTATTTATGTATATCTACAGCTATATAGATGTCGCCTCTTCATGTTTCATAACATCACAAAATCCTTCATCACTGATTGTATATATAGTGGGAAATATCTGTCTTAGGCCAGCGATCTGGCTTCTAGCTTCCATTTTATCCTGTCACACGGGTCCAAATGGAGAAAGTAGGGTCTACTGACCACACTAGATGGCCATTTAGTCATAGCAGAACTCGGATCTGCCATTAAAATCAATTTTTCCCTGCATTACAAATATCCTACAGCAAACAGTTTGTGAACTTCATATGGACTTCTGTACAAACATTCCTACTATTTAAACATCGCATCACCATGGAGGCAGGCTTGGAAATGCTGCACAAACACATCACATTCAGCCACACACACACACATCAGACACAAGTGTGAGATCCCAGTTTCTCAATCACTCTACAATACTGCAGTTCCAGGGCAGTGTAGTCCTCCTCTAACTTCTTCACTCTCTCCTCTTTTGAAAGGTTTGAACCAGCCAGTTTGAGCTCTTCGGGATGAGAGATGTTCTTCTCAATCAACTTCTCTATCGTCTTCTGTTCTTTCTGTAATGAAAATGAATGCATGTGTAACAAGGCCCAAGACTTGTCACAGACTGATTATGTTCATGTGCCAAATGCTAAGTGTTATATATTAATTGGACTACAATAGGCTTTTGTTGTGTTGTGGGGGCGGACGCCCAACACGTGGTAGTACAGTAGCGATTTAGGGTAGTGAGTGATTATTGTAGTACTTAGTGTTTTTTTGAGATCTTCTTCAATTGAATGATCTGTGAACGGTGTGATTGAATTGCGGCTACTTCCTGGAAGAACTACCGATTACGCTACACATGTTTCATTCACACTCATGAACAAACTGACATGTATACACACATACACACATGGACAGACTACAGACACACAAATGTACACATACACAAACACACACACACGTACACACACATACACACACACACGCACGCACGCACACACACACACATACACACACTAACACACACACACACACACACACACACACACACACACACACCTGGTAGGGAGCATTCAGCCTACTCTTCACCATCAACCTATACTTCTTATACATCTCTTCATTGCTGCGATCAGTCGCTCTCAAACGAAGCACTTCATAAACTTTACGAGATTGTTGCTAAAGAACACACAGTACAGAGTAATCCCAAGCAGTGGGGATCATCTAACTTTCTACTATTCGTTACTGCAATGTGTGTATCACAATTGAAACCATCCTATTAGTGTGTGAACTGTATGAGCAGTGAGGTCCAACATGGCAGACAACAGCAAAATTACATGTGTGGCTACCCTAGCCCATGTATTTAAGACTCAAAATGGCCAACAGCATCAAATTACATGCCTGGCTCCTCTAGCCCCCCCCACACACACCTTGTTCAATTTCAGTCTCTCCCTACACTCCTGCATGGTGTGATCACCAAATGGTTCATGGATGACAGGAGGCTGGAAGCAGGAGAGGGTCAGGGCATTCCTGCAGTCCAGGTAGTCTCTGAGAGCGACAAAGTCATCAGAAGGTTCTTCCACTGTGAGAGGATTTGGCAGGGTGAGGAGATACACATCATTGAGTTACACCTCAAACCACCACAGAAACATGACAGAGAGGAAACTGTTATAAAGATCGCCTGTACACAAGGACCACCTGTCCTCAGTGACCGTTGTTGGACTATATCCTCTATATCAATTAAGCTATAGTGAAGCACCTCTGTAAAATAAACCACCTGTCTTTAGAGACCACCTTTCAGTGATCTCTTGGGTGGTCTTATATATATATACAGTCTCCACTGTTTTCTTGCACTTATACACATACTATACATCTCATACTACATGATGTAAAAAGTGTGCAGGCAACAATATGCATAGGAGTACACCCCCACACTCACACCACATACCCACACACTCACCACACCCACACCCACACCCACAGACACACATCCACACACACCCACAAACCCACACACCCACCAACACCCACACACACACATGTACACACACACACACTCACCACACCCACACCCACACCCACAGACACACACCCACACACACACACACAAACCCACACACCCACCCACACACACACACACACACACACACACACATGTACACACACACACACACACACATGTACACACACACACACACACACACACACACACACACACACACACACACACACACACACACACACACACACACACACACGTGCGCACAAAGGGTCCATGGAGCAACGTTAACACTACAAGCACTCGAGACACTGCAGACATTCACCTCGGACACAACAAATACACCTTCAACAGTGTGAACACGTATGATTACTAACGTTTCTTCAAACGAAGAGGATAACGTTCTGTTTTCAATGACTTTCATTGATGGCGGTGTGCGGTTCATATTCATATCTATGTTCATATTAACCCCGCCGTGCGTGTCTCAAATTACCCCATTCCACACTTAATTTGATATCGAAGACAGATAATGCGTTTTAACGATTTATCTCACCTCCAGCTCTAGTTTGAAATTCAAACATGTACGCTTCATCCCATGGCCACAAAGGAGATTTTCCTCCAAGCAGAGATATTTTGGCGAATTGAATACATAATAATAAAATGGCTTCAAAATGTGATGCAATGTACGGAAAAATGGCGGAGTACCTTGTTAATACAAGGTAATATATGGAGGCTTGTACCAGCTGCAAAACAAGTCCCATTATATGTACGTATAATATAAGTATTGAACTATCGCTAAATATATCCTTAAATTTGAGGGGTGATAATATAGCTAAATTGTACAATGTCACAGTATACACACAAGGTGCATTACACAAACATCAGAACAAAAATCTCTGTAAAATGACCAGTTCAATTATCATACTGGTGGTATTGGAATCATAAACAAATAAAAATCCACTGGAAGGTGTGTGACTGTCATATCTTGAATATAAATGTGGTACATACGCAAACATACCAAAACACGCTATATTTAATTAACATTAAGTGCATTATAAAACTAAATATGCAACTATTGCAATTGGTAAAACTATTGCATAGTTAAGAAATAAGCATTGTTCTTGCACGATGGTGGGTATAAAAAACCATCCTCATACAAGCTCAAAATGAGGTACCTCTGGGTTAACTGTTCCAGATACTGTAGAAGACAAAAGTGCTCTATAATGTTATGCATATGTAAGTCCGACGGACCCGACAAAGTATATGATTGTTTAGAAGCAACAAACATGCATTACATAAGAATGTATGTACATGTAATTCTCTGAGACAGCCCTGCACCTTAGTGATCGAACATCCAATTAACTATATATGTACATGTACAATCATTATACGAGGCCTGGTCTAGAATTTGCTGTAGGAATTAGTGTTTGAACTATTGGTACCTGAATAAGGTGGTGGTTCTGGACTCATTCCATTGGGAACCACTGCAGGAGTAGCCTCCTTTGCTGCTCGTAACAACCTCTCGTGGGTCTTTTCTCTTCGATCACCAATTCTTAACCAACGATACAACATGGCAGAACAACATGCTACATCATCGTCATTGGAATCTTTGATGGACTGTAAGTCCTCTTCAGAGAAGCCAAGGGCAACACCAAAATTGAACCAATTGTTGGCCATTTTCTCCACCCAAGCGGGGATTGCATCATTGCTTATCGGAGATGCCTCTCCTAAAAATATACATGCAATACGCAAATTATTATGTAATCGTGTACAAAATGTAGAGTACTACATCATTTCCTCTGCATGAGGGGAGATCAATTACCTTCCACAATATACCCATGGATATTCAAACTTACAGATGCCTCCCAGGCCACTGGAAATTCTAATTTAAATACTTTTACAGAACCTACAAATGCAAATACGTACCTTGTTCACTTCCACACATGGATGTCATTCCTGATTTCTCATTTCCAGTGACCTAACAAGGTGAAAATGTCATATTACCTTGTGTGTACATGTGTTACTGCTAGAAAAGTATGACTTCCATACCTGAACCAAAGACACACACGCAGTGAGGTTTCATGGAAACAACCCCGAATGTATGTTACTGCTGCAGTACATTATACATACCAATTCCACAACACAGACAAGAACTACAATTCACGATGCCATGGTGACATGAACTAATCGACAGGAATATGTATACAGCACATATCATACACGATACAGATGAATTGGATTCAGCATGCTTTGAGATCCTACAAATTTGCATGCTGAGAACAATCAACCAGCTAAGAAGGATCATGTTGAATGCATTGTATAGCATTACCTGTGTACATATGTAGGTGTCAACAAATGCAGATCTAGAGTGTCGCTGTACATAGAGATGTGTGTATACATATGGCCTATTTGGCCAATTGGAAACCAGTTGTCTGTACAATTACTCATTTTACCTTCATAACGTCTTTCATGGCTTGTTCTATCTTGTCCATCTTGTTCTCAACAGGACCAATTTCTTCCATCCAGCGTTGAAACATAACCAAACATCGAGTGGAATTTTTGATCATCAGTTTGGAATCATCAATTTCTTTCAAAGTGTCCTCAGGTAACCCAAGATGAATGCCAAATTGGTACCAATTGTCTGCCATTTTGGAGACTACATACTTCTCTAGAGCTACAGGATCAGATGGTAGTCCACTATCTGTAAATTAGTAAAAGGGCAGAATAAAACATTAATAGAATAGAACAAAAGGGCAAAATAGTAGATTTGTAGCATTACATACACATTGTGTGTGTGAGGAAATGTCTGTATATATGTATACAACAGACAAGCAATTTTGTTGTTCATATTCAAATTATTGGTTGTGGTGAGAGGTGTTGAGACATGTTTTACAGTGTCCAAACAAACGTGTGTTACCAGCAAAATTTGAAAACAATCAGGCTAAGCACATATGCCTACAGTAGTTGTCACCTGTGAAGACATCTTGTACAATTTTCTTGGCCACATGTCCTTTCCTGACTCCTTGAACCACTCTTACAAAGTACTCCCAAGTGTGAGGGGCAGTGGGACGTTCAGTGTCTTCCAGCCATTTCTTCAGGAGCTCTTGTAGCTGTTCCCTGGGGGTTATCACGCCCTGTGTTCTCTTTATCACTTCCAACTCCCCACCCATATCAAGCCATCCAGAGATTGATACCACCTCATCAGCAAGATCATTGACGTAGGGCATCAGGTGCTGTACTGTCAGTGGCTTGGACGGCTCACCAAGGTTGTCGCCATCTATATTATACCATATATATATGTACATTGTACACATGTATGCATCTATAGGCAATGTATGTATGCAGATAACTACCATACCCTGAGAAGAGTCAGTCGTCTCTGTCCATGAACCTGGTACATGTCCATTTGATAGCATATTGATATCAGTAATAGCAGCTGACGGGACAATTGGATCTGTTGCTATAGATAGGAAGAGTGAACATTATATATGCTTAAATGAACAGCTACTATTACAGTTACAATCATTATTATGGTTGAACTGCACAGTGCACATGCACTTGTCTGTTTCATACATCCATTTTTGAAGAGTGCTAGACATTGTCAACTAGATACCTGCATACGGGATACCTGAGGGACTCAATTACACTTTAAAAAATCAAGTCGTTCGTATTAATAGATACATAATAAGCTTTAACCCTGAATACGCCAAGACAGAACAATTATAATGTTAGACCTTAAAAACTTAAAAAAATTTGAGTAGTTAATATTAAATTATTACGTACAATGAGACAGTAATAATGGTCCTATAGTGTGCAGAATATGAATTGCTACATAATATGCAAACAAGAATCATGCAACTTAATCCTGGACATACCGTATACACAGAAATTTTTGTGGTACTGTACTAAACTTTTGCAGTTTTAGCGGAATGCGTGGTCATCCGCAAGAGTTTAATCTGCAAATTATTATGGTACTTGTGATTATGTAGCATAATGTAGTGATTATAAAATGGCCGTCTTTTTTCGACGTACAGTGCACGTTGCAAAACATGACTATAATAGAACAAAGGACAGTAGGTTTTGTGTTAGTTTAAAATAAAGCATTGACCCAAGATTCGAGTATTTATGTTCATCCTGAATTTCAATAAGATGTCGACAGCTACAGAATAGAGGATCTACTCTATTAGCAATTTTGCAAGCACAATGAAGTACCTCTCCTTTGCGAGGCATCCACGATGTATCATACATAATAAACATGAAAACCACGGACACAGCTCTAGATGTATATTTTAATCATATTATGATCCATTGAGCAAAAAGTATATGTTATACGTATATACTATGCATATCTCTGGCTGAGACATCAGTTACGTCTACTGATGTGATAACAAGTAACTAACCCTTTTCCTCTTGTACCATAAAGGAGAGAGAGATTGTGTCACCACTTTCAGATGATAAACAGGCATTTTTGGTTATCGGCTTGTGTGTCTCAGGAGAAGGCACCATGTCGTAGGTCACTCTGAACTTGGCCGACGGGGGGTAAGAGCCTAATCTCACGGCTCTTTCCTTCTCTGTACAGCTGGTGTATCGTGACAAGGAATCCACATCCCTTAACAAAGCCTACATTTGAAACATGAACAGAAAACTTTGCATATGTAAGTATAATATACGAATATTATGTAGTACACATGCAGTATTACTGTAGACATGGAGCATACACTAATATAATATTATGATATACAGACTTATATGTAACCATAATATGAAGTATATGTATGTATGTATATATGTACACAATTTTATGCATGTACATACAGTGGAGTCTGGATAAGGAATCTCTAGGGCTAAATTAAGAACTTCCACTTATCAGAAACTCCACTTCTCCAAACATGCCATGATATTTGTTCCTGCGAATACCCGCAACAGCAAATTTATATTGCGTGAGAGAAGATGGCTGATTTCGAAACGCGGAGAATTATAAATTGGGCTGAAATTCAAGCACAACAGCTTCTATGAACGTAATAACTTCAGTGAAGGTTGTTATGAGCCTAGTAAGGATGCCCATGTAATTTGAGTGTGGGGGCGACAGCTCCACAAGTTTTTTAACTCGAATTACTTGTTTCTTTCCAGCTGGTCGCTTCTCCACAGCATCTGTGAGTTCAATCTTTCTTTCCAGGGACGGAGTTTTCGACCTGACATCTTCGAGATAGACAGATCGAGCCACATGTTGATTGGTGTAATAGCATCGAGTTATGCAGAAATTCGTGTAATGAGAATTCGACATACTAGAAATATTTTGTATGGATTTGTATAGGATTTTGGCAGGGGATACTAGGACAGCTCGATATAAGCAGAATTTCGAGTAAAGCGAGTTCAACTTAAGTGGGCGTAATGTATGTATGTATGTCTTTATATGAATGTATGCATTTAATATTGGTGTAATATTATGTATTTAGGCATATATGAATGCATATGTACATATGTATATAGTTTTAAATAATGGCACATACAATACTGCGATAGTAAGACTGTCAAAATAGAACAAGTGCCCAAGCCATTGTAAGTCTCAGCTACACATAATACTCATGCATGTACAGCTACACTATACATCACACTATGCATACCTCTTTCTTGGTTACCGACAGAGTCCATCCCAAACCACTTTCATTCTCCATCTCAACCTTCACCTTGTTACCATAGCTAATTTGCATCTCCTCGTACTCTGGAATTTCAAAACAACCCTCTGAGCCTTCACTCCTGCGATAATACTCAGCTACAGCCTTTGGATCGAAAAGAGATATCAAATACAGAATACTAACAGAAAACTGAATCCAAACTTAGCTACTCACCTGCACCCATGATGGTACAGCATAAGTGATACAGAGCCAAAACTTTTCAACTCTGTCTTTCAGAGGATCACTGAGCAATATCCCATAGTACCTTGACGTCACCACGACGTCTGATGTAGCTGCGACACACACAAGGCAGAAGTGATCCTTTAGGTACACACTTGCCACGTTTGGCTGGGAGGGGATAGCATTTGCATGACACTTGAAAGTGAACATGGTTTGCCCTTTTTGTAAAAGGTGGCTGGACTTCATGAAACACATACAAGAAGTCTCAGAGGATACAGCCCAGTGATGTAGGTTCACTGTGAGTCGCTCAATTAGGAGTCTACTGTCTGGACAGTCGATGTAGAGAACCACGCTTGTTCTCTCCCACTCCTCAGGGAACTTGAAGGGTCCGTCCAGGATGATGGCATAGTGGACACTCACAGTGTCACCACTGCCCACAACACCAGGTGGAGCCTCCAACGTAGCACAACACTCCACTTGTTGTTCACCTCCACATGGTCCAAAAGGATGGAGAAGGAAGGTACCACCCTGGTCGGTGATGGGGAGAGTGTGGACGTCTCCCAGAACAAAGCAGGTTTGGGCAATATAATGTTTGGGAATATCGTCTCCTGTGAGGAAGGAATATAAATCACACACGAAATAATCAAGTTTCCTGAATGTGATTATTACAAAAAAACATGATACAGCTGAAGGAAATGGAATTTAACGACGCAATACTCCACATGGTACTACAATTTCTTGATTCATACCTAAAAGACTGTATACAAATTCAGTGGAAGGATTTCCAATCTTTTTATGAGGGAGGTGAGGTTCATGTTGGCCAAGTTCAGACAGGTGGAATTCATGTAGGTGAGGTTCAGGTTGGTGAGGTTCAGGTTGGTGAGGTTCAGGTTGGCGAGGTTCAGGTTGGTGAGGTTCAGGTTGGTGAGGTTCAGGTTGATGAGGTTCAGGTTGATGAGGTTCAGGTTGGCGAGGTTCAGGTTGGTGAGGTTCAGGTTGATGAGGTTCAGGTTGATGAGGTTCAGGTTGGCGAGGTTCAGGTTGGTGAGGTTCAGGTTGGTGAGGTTCAGGTTGATGAGGTTCAGGTTGATGAGGTTCAGGTTGGTGAGGTTCAGGTTGGCGAGGTTCAGGTTGGTGAGGTTCAGGTTGGAGAGGTACAGGTTGATGAGGTTCATGTTGGTGAGGTTCAGGTTGGTGAGGTTCAGGTTGGTGAGGTTCAGGTTGATGAGGTTCAGGTTGATGAGGTTCAGGTTGGTGAGGTTCAGGTTGGTGAGGTTCAGGTTGGCGAGGTTCAGGTTGGTGAGGTTCAGGTTGGTGAGGTACAGGTTGGTGAGGTACAGGTCGGTGAGGTTCAGGTTGATGAGGTTCATGTTGGTGAGGTTCAGGTTAGTGAGGTTCAGGTTGGTGAAGTTCAGATAGGTGAGGTTGGAGTAGGTGAGGTTCAGATTGGAGTCCATGTGTTACGAAAGGACTACCTGCAAGGAATGCATAAAGGTCATCAAATAAGTGAATAAGTGAATAGAAGATGTGTACATCAAGAATCTGATGTGGTTTGTAGGCCAAGTGTTTAGGAAAGTCTCCCAAAGGCTTAACCACCTTACATGAAACTGGAGTTAAGTGTGTATGAGGAATTATTGTTTTTTGTATTTTTAATCAAATGAAGGGAGTCATAAAAGCCAATGTGATAATGCAGCTATAAAATTATAATATTTTGTAATAGTTTCCAAGTTTTCAAAGATATTAATAACATACTTGGTGGAAACTTGAACTATCTTAATTCAAATGAATACAGTCGTCCTGCAAAGAGCGCTGGTATTCTGTACACTAATCGAGGAGATGACACAATGGTCATATTTTATTGCACAATACAAACTGCAGCAAGAGGCGAAGTAAGAAATATGCATATTTCTTTGACCTGCCAAATAGGCATAGAGTGACCAATTAATTTGCGGTAAATGCTAATTTCAACATCAAATCACCAGCATCAGTTATATAGTACTTAAAACCCTACACCAGCAAAAGGAGGCTAGCTACAGGGGAATATCCAAAGTACGTTTTCATACCAATTGTCAGACAGTAATAATGAATGGTGCAGTTTTGTTGAATGTGCTAATTATGGCACCTGCTAACATGAAAGATCAATCCAAACAAGGCACTAACGATCGTGGTACAGTGGTAAACGCTTAATATGCCACCGCTTATTATGCCAAACCGCTTATTATGCCGCTATTTTCCTGAACGAATTCATTAGTATGTAATTACTATACATATAGTTCGCCAAATGCCATATCCGCCATCCGCCATTGTTACACTGACACCAATTGATTGATTACCATCTGTTAGGTAACACTTTATATGCCACACCTCATTTGTGTCACTTTATCAGTTTGTCACTTATCACTTTATCACTGTCTATTGTGCTACACAGTCACAATTGCAGGCTACTTTTCTGCAGCAGTATTGATTCTGTTCAATGACGTTCATTGACTGTTTGGTTAATATGCCATAACAGATAATAGGCCAACATTTTTCAAATCCAATTGTGGCATATTAAGCGTTTGCCACTGTAGATGGAAAATGTTCCTTGGGCAGGTAGCAGCAGCCTTTGGAATCATTCAACGTGTCAGCACCTACCGTAATTAGGTGATTCCAAAAGTATTGCTTGGAGGTTTTGGTTTCTTACCCATGATGTAAAAATTAATGTTTGCATTTTAAATTTAAAGGGATAATTTATATCCAAAGAAAAGGTATACTTTGCCAATTGGGTAGCATTTTTAATGTTTGTTGTAGGCCAATGTCAAAAGGAATCGCATCTACTGCAGAGCAGAGGATATCATTATCATAATATTTAGGATATCAATATCATTAAATTACAATCCCTGGAAACTCCCCAATGCACAGTAACAGAAATTATCATTCAACTCATTCCTCAAAGCGGTCAACGCGAGGCAAGCCTAAATAGTGTGCTTACTATGGCTGTAGTTACTAATATTGGTGTGTATATGGTAATTCTCATACACGTACACACATACAACAACGTATACACACACTCACTTGCATTTGGTGGTATGAGTTTAGTACTAACACCATGTACCACCTTGTCTGGTAATATTGGATCCAGTAAAGTAGGTGGAGAATTGGAGTCCTGCTTCAGTGGTAAAAATGGTATTCTACTGCCTCTTCCTCCTGAGTGTAATCCTGACATATCTGAGTATAACACAATACACATAGTATGTATGTGTGCGTGCGTGCGTGCATGCATGTGTGTGATAGCTATCCTTCGATTTTCATTCTAGACCAAGTTCACAGGCTGGTGCTGTATATACGGACAGGTCACTAACATGTGGAGTTAACAACTATAATACCAAGAGTTTCCTTACAATTTTTTCCATATATCCCTGCATACCTGTAATAATGAGTCTACTGTACGGCTCAAAAAAACAAAACGGTAATCTCCTTTACCTTTTTCCTGTTAACAGTCAACCGTTAACCACTACCGGTAGTTTTTCTCATTACATAATCATTAATACGTAACATATTATTACCAAATGACAGCTACGAATTGCGTAATACTAACTCATGAACGATCCATTAAAGAGTCGATTGACCAGATCCAGGAACACGAGAGACGGTCCCATGTTTTTGTACTTTTGAATCTTTACCCAAACACTCGCCTTCAGCCCTTTAAGTCTTTCTTCTCCAACAATTAAGAATTTATAAGGTTATCCATTAACGGCTACCAGTTAACGGTTACCAGAAATCAATAACTTTAAACCGATAAGTGCTAACTTTTACCTGGTAACGTTTAGTTTTTTTGAACCGTTAGTACATACAAGATACTTCGCCTTAATGTACAAGATCTTGAGTTCAATGAAACAAGTTAGAATACAGTTGTCCATAATTTGATAATTGTCTTCAATTAAAAGAGGATGAATAATAATTGAGTACTGTAATCATAATCATTGCAACGACCATGATAACATTGGGCTATACCATTATTATCATGAGCATCATAACATTGTACATCACCTTGATTGCCTGAATTGACATCTTCAGAATTATGATCTTTATTTTTTTCTCTAATTGAATCATGGTTACTAGCCTCTAATTTGGCTCTATTAGAACGAGTTGGGCTAGACGATGATTCGGAATCATTGAACACTTCTGCAGAATCTGAAGCTGTGAGATTGTAAAAGTAGCCAGAGATTATTTATTATATTAATTATTAATTTTGTGTTAGATTTGCATACCAGTCAGCCGTGACCGAATTCCAGAATAATTATTCCTTCTGTGCCACCAATACCTCCATACACCTCTTGAACCAACAATTAACCATATCACATACGCCAACAACAGTATGATCGTCAACGAGAAGAATATCCAACTAAAAGCTGGCAAGGAAGACAAAAATAATATCAATGAAATGTATAAATAAAATGTTTTTATATGGTAAACAGGTTATTTTATATACTATCCAATTATTATTTGACTGTTGTCCAGATTTGCAACTGTTTTATCATATTATCAGATAGAAACAGTAAACATTGTTGTTTTTGTCAATTCTTGAGTGGTGAATCTCATTACTGGCTTGAACTGGCACAAAATGGGGAAGCCAATAACATGTTGACCCATAATTTTGCTCCATTCCAGTTCAATTTGGCTCCATTCGCGCCCTCGGGTCTCGCCAGTAAATACGATACCTCCCTCGTAGGCGGGTAGTAACCTATTTATCGCCAAATAAACGCTTTAAAATGCGCAGAGAGAATCGCTGCTTCGTTCTGAAGTGATTTTCTGCTCTCCAGTCCAGTCCTGTGTGCCTGCGATATCCAGAATCGGCTATGAATGGGAAGAAACACCAGAAAATGTAGGAAGCAAGGCAGCGAAAATCCTCAATTTTGATTTTGATCATGACGACTTTGAGGAACTCAGTCGTGGATACATAGCCGATTCTGAATTTAGCAGTACATAGCAGAAGACTATACAGTAGCGTTGGCTAAGAATCGTTTAAAGTTTGATGATGGCGACCAGTTTGGGCAGTTGTTACTAATTTTAGAACTGAAGTGTTGTGTTTATTATTCATTTGACAGTTTACATAACTAACAAGGCGCTTATGGAATACTGGCATGACAGCACCCAGTATCGAAAATACTGTCGTGGTGGCTCCTTTGATGTATGACGTCATCGGGCGATAAATCTAATTATCGCCCGATGACGTCATACATCAAAGGCACCGCCCGGGCAGTAAATCGTTTACTGCCCGGGCAATAAGTTGGCTAAGCGCCCAGTTTATAATAGCAATGCCCTTTTAAGGAAAGGTAATCAATTTATATCAATTACGTTATGCAAACTACAATGAATAACTAAAGCTAGAGTCTGTTACTAAAAATAGATTTGGACCGATATCGCTAAAGTCGTCTATAGGAACATATCCTTTAGTAAACTCTTCGAAATCTTCGTCAGGACATCAAAATTGAAACGTCTTCTAGCGTGAGGTGGAAATTTCGCCTTAATAGTCGATGGTTTCAGAGAAGAGGTTCGTGGACGTTTAGCCATATTTACCACACGATAAAACACTAAAACGTATCTAAGGACGCTTATGATGTATTTGAACGGAAGCAGAAGCTATTCTCTTGCATATCCGTGCTGTTTCGAATTCGAACGATCGTACTCCCCAATCCCATGCAGCGATAAGCGAGTTACTACCCGACTTCTATTACGTAACGAATTTATTGTACGCGCCCTCGTGCCTCGGACAATAAATTCGTTACGTAATAGAAGTCGGGTAGTATACGTAACTATTACTTATGGACATGTCAACAATTAACCACTTTATTGTCAACTCAGACTCACGTCTGCACAATGTCCTGAGATGCTACCAATAAAGCTCAGTTATTGTTTGATTTATGGGTATGTGAGGGTCACTAATTAGTTGACTCTACCTGGGTAGAGTCAACTAATTTGGTGACCCTACCTGGATTTGTGCTTGTTTACTGTATATGCATGAAGCAGCTGATAGAAATGGAGAACAGAACACACAAAATTCTATACTATTAACAAATAATTGGAAGGTATATAAAATAACCTGTTGGTAATATTATTATTAGAATTTTTTACTGCTTGCCACTTAGAATTAAATACAAAGTTGTTATTACATATATTAAATTTTGTAGTATTGACTAATTTACCTTCGCAATACATTCCTGGTGTCAGCAGGCAATGTATTGTAATCTTTATGTCAAAAACTGCCAATATTAAGATGATTGGGAAGAGCAATAGTCCACTCACACATGTGCAGTTAATAAAATGGCCAATTGGGGTTCCTACAGGGTTATCTGGAAACAATATAGAATGGAAGAGCTGCATGTACATACATAGCTGACAGTGTATTCACTGTCAACGTACTGTAGAATGGCATGCAGTTATCAATTGGAGAGTGTCTGATTAAAACTCACTTCCTTGATGTCGCCATGTGTAGTAACAAAGTAATAATAATAATAATACCATACTGAAGAATATCGTGATGACTACAGCTCCGTTGGCCAAACCGACTAAAGTAACCCATACTGTTGTATCACCTATCACAAGATTAGAACAGGTATAAGCAGCATTTGATTATTGTTACTCGCAATTAAATGTAACCCACTTGCCACTGAATCCATCGTACACGGGAGCTAGACAGGTATAGGAACAACTGACGGGGTATATACAATCTGACTGAAACGAAGAAAAAAAAACTTGATAAATCAAGGTGTCACTGACTTGAATGTCCATAGATCAAGAATTCAGTTCAGTGACATACAGTAGCTACGTAAACTGTAGTCAACAACAGAAATGCAACTACAACTACCGATGCATTCACAATTCTTTTTGTTCCCGCCGCTCTCTGACGGTTTGGCGAGTTTCTCATACAGAGTCCCGGACAGATGGACGGATATCAAGAATTGAATGGAGGACACAAGCTTAGCATTACCAATAATTGGGAGTCTTGAGATGTGCTACAAGCTTGATAAAATACGGTCACTTCATAGGTAACGCCCAACTCTGGCAATAATAATGATTAGTCTAGTCAGCTGGTTACCAAGGAATTTCTGCGGCATCGCGGAACAGGGGATGTCTTGTGGCACACATAACTGTAGTCTAGCTAGCTAGGCCGTCTCCCGCTCTTAACGCCCGTAGGGCGCGTGTGCGGGGACGGGCTAGCTAGCTAGACTATAACATAACTGCTCCGTACGGAAGAGATACGGCAACGGTAACGCATAGATGCATCCCGGAAAGCTTATGGCAACTACAACGCTTCCTACCGGGAACAGTTGTGGTCGGGAAAAGATATCGCGTGACAGGTCTATAGCAGTCGCCTAGGGGCGCTGTATTCCAGGACCGCTCTCCGAGAATGAAACACGAAGCCTGGCATGTGGATTTGGTCTAAGGACGGTCTATATAGCTGAACTGAGTATAAGCGTATATATACGTGACAAGAGAGAGGGTTGTGTATGCAAACATTTTCACAATTAATTTGAAATCAAGTGAACATTAAGACATCCATCAGCAGCTACATGTTGTGCAAAATAACACCTACATTAAGTAATATATACAGTTTAGCTCCAGCATAACAGTATAGGCTAATTAAATCAATAGTGCCAATATGTTTATACTTCCGCCAATGTAATAAGTATTATATCCAGCTGTCAAATAATATTCATATTCCAGCATCATCAGTGGCCCATCCATATCAATGGTGGGGATA
>OZ026559.1:1006844-1031844 GCA_964020155.1 Chondrilla cf. caribensis | reverse complement strand
ATGTCACAGTATTACACACAAGGTGCATTGCACAAACATCAGAAAGATAATCTCTGCAGACTGATCAGTTAAAATATCATACTGGTGGCATGGGAATTATAAACAAATAAAAATCCACTGAATGGTGTGTCATATCTTGAATATAAAGATGGTACACACATCAAAATGCCAAAACACGTTATATTTAATTAACATTTGTGAACATTAAGTACATTATAAAACTAAACATGCAAATATTGCAATTGGTAAAATTGCATAGCTAAGAAATAAGCAATGTTCTTGGTGGGTATAAAAAACATTCTCATACAAGTTCAAAATGAGGTACCTCTGGGGAAATTGTTCCAGATTCTGTAGAAGACAAAAGTGCTCTATAATGTTATGCATATGTAAGTCCAACTGACCGGACTAAGTATTATTATTTAGAAGCAAAAAACATGTATTACATAAGAATGTATGTACATGTAATTCTCTGAGACAGCCCTGCACCTTAGGGATCGAACATCCAGTTAACTATATATGTACATGTACAATCAATATACGAGGCCTGGTCTAGAATTTGCTGTAGGTATTAGCATTTGAACTACTGGTACCTGAATAAGGTGGTAGTTCTAAACTCATTCCTTCAGGAACCACTGGAGGAGTAGCCTCCTTTGCTGCTCGTAACAACTTCTCGTGGGTCTTTTCCCTTCGATCACCAGTTCTTAGCCAACGATACATCATGGCAGAACAACGTGCTACATCATCGTCATTAGAATCCCTGATGGACTGTAAGTCCTCTTCAGAGAAGCCGAGGGCAACACCAAAATTGAACCAATTGTTGGCCATTTTCTCCACCCAAGCAGGGATTGCATCATTGCTTATCGGAGATGCCTCTCCTAAAAATACATGCAATACACAAATTATTATGTAACCGTGTACATAATGTAGATAACTACATAGTTTCCTCTGCATGAGGGGAGATCAATTGCCATCCCCAATATACCTACAGATAATCAGTAGCCTTTTCTTCAAACTTACAGATGCCTCTCAGGCCAACAGGAAATTCTACTCTAAATATTTTTTCAGGAATCTACATATGCACATGTGTACCTTGTTCACTTCCACACATGGATGTCATTCCTGATTTCTCATTTCCAGTGACCTAATAAGGTGAAAATGTCGTATTACCTTGTGTGTATGTGTGTTACTACTACAGAAGTATGACTTGCATACCTGAACCAAAGACACACATGCACACAGGTTGCATGGAAACAACTCCAAAATTATTGCATGTTACTGCTGCAGTACATTATACCAAATCCATAACACAGACAAGAACTACAACATTACGATGCCATAGTGACATGAAGTAATTGACAGGGGTTAATGTATACAACACATATCATATACAATACAGATGAATTGGATTTAGCATGCTTTGAGATCCTGCAAATTTGTCATACTGAGAACAATCAATTACAACCAGGCTGAGAAAGACCATGTTGAATGCACTGTATATAGCATTACCTGTGTACATATGTAGGTGTCGGCAAATGCAGAGTGCCACTGCACATAATATGTAGACATGTGTGAATACATATGGCAGATTTGGCCAACTGGGGACCAGTTGTTTGCACAATTACTCATTTTACCTTCATAACTTCTTTCATGGCTTGTTCTATCTTGTCCATCTTGTTCTCAACAGGACTATTTTCTTCCATCCATTGCTGAAACATAACCAAACATCGAGTGGAATTTTTGATCTTCAATTTGGAATCATCAATGGCCTTCAAAGTGTCCTCAGGTAACCCAAGATGAATGCCGAATTGGTACCAATTGTCGGCCATTTTGGAGACTACATACTTCTCCAGAGCTACGGGATCAGGTGGTAGTCCACCATCTGTGAATTAGTAAAAGGGCAGAATAGTATATTATGTAGCATTACATACATATTGCGAGTATGAGGGAATGCCTGTATGTATACAATAGACAAACAATTTTGTTGTTCATATTTGTTGGTTGTGGTGATAGGTGCTGAAACATGTTTACAGTGTCCAAACAAATGAGTGATACCAGCACATTTGAAAACAATCAGGCTAAGCACATATACCCATAGTAGTTTTCACCTGTGAAGACATCTTCCACTATCCTATCAGCCACATGTCCTTTCCTGACTCCTTGAACCATTCCTACAAAGTACTTCCAAGTGTGAGGGGCAGTGGGACGTTCTGTATCTTCCAACCATTTCTTCAGGAGCTCTTGAAGTTGTTCTCTGGGATTTATTATACCTGGTGTTCGCTTGATCACTTCCAACTCCCCATCCATACCAAGCCATCCAGCGATTGATACCACCTCATCAGCAAGATCATTGATGTAGGGCATCAGGTGCTGTACTGTCAGGGGCTTGGATGGCTCACCAAGGCTGTTGTCATCTATATTATACCATAATAATTATATGCACTTTGTATATATAATATTATGTACGTACGTATGTACATACGTATATTATAGTGTGTCAAATGTACATACATACATAATAACATAGTACATAATGTATGTACGCATGTACATATGGATAAATGTAGACTGTATATAATAATATGCATGAGGACTGCAATGATACTATAAGTCTATGTAGAAATGGAGATGTACACGATTCTGACTCACCCCAGCCTATTCTCACTGGATCAAGAGACAATTGGTTGGAAGAACGGGGGACATTCAATTGTGCAACTATGTCTAATAATTATTGTGAAAAAGAACAAGCATGTGATAGCATACATTTGCAAAGCTGTACACCCATTGCATACATACACATACAGTCATAGTCTAGCAGTGGACATTTTGGATTGAGGTAAATGTACAAAAATTAAGGGGCACTCTGAAGTTCACACTGGCCGCATAGATGAGGTTACAAAAATGGAGCTCAATTCAATTCCATGGCTGGAAATATTGCACTTGACGACACAGAATGCAGACACATTAGAAAACCCATGCAACCTTCAGCCCGCTATAAGACCACATCCTTTGAATTCAGTAACCTACCATGATTGTCCAGACAGGGGGATGGGTTGGTACAAATCCAAAAACCACCTATATACTCTAGCCCTGCCTAAATTATGTATGAACTATTGAAGTCAGTACAATTGGCTCACCTTTACTATTGTACACTGGGAAGGAGAAGGAGATGCGATTATCCTCTTCTGATGAGAGATAGACAACATTTGGCACTCGATCATGAGTCTTGGGGGAAGGTTGCACCTTGTAATAAGCAGCGAACGTTGCTGATGGTGGATAACACCCCATCTCAAAAGCTAATTTCTTCTCTTTACAGTCACTGTACTCGGATAACAGTTTCAGCTCTGTCAACACAACCTACATTGTATATCACAATACGTGATTAAAATCCCACACCATGCATATGCAAAATCAAGCACAAGATATGAGCATCTACACTATCCATAATAAAACTCCACATGCAGTGAGTACCTCATGTTTAGTCACTTCTAGAGACCATCCTGGACCACTGTTGTCCCTTACGTCGATAGTCACCTTGTTCCCAGAGATTTGTAGCTCCTTGTGTTGTGGAATACCGGGATGTTGCACAGAACCTTCACTCCTACGATAATACTCTTTCACAGCCTATTCAAAGGTAAGTGTAAGTCACACCATCACACAAACTGCTCAGTGGATTACACTAACCAAGATCCATGATGGCACACCATATGTGATGCACAGCCAAAAGTGCTGAATACCATTGTGTAATGGTTCACTAAGCAACATCCCAAAGTACCTCGAAGGTGCGCTGGATTTGGCAGCAGCTATGCAAACCAGGCAGAAGTGACTTTTGAGGTACACACTTGCCACATTTGGCTGGGAGGGGATAACATTTGCATGACACTTGAAAGTGAACATGGTTTGCCCTTGTTGTAGTAGGTGGCTGGACTTCATGAAACACATACGAGAAGTCCCAGAGGATACAGCCCAGTGATGTAGGTTCACTGTGAGTCGCTCCATCAGGAATCGACTATCAGGACAATCGATGTAGAGAACCACACTTGTTCTCTCCCACTCCTCAGGGAACTTGAAGGGTCCGTCCAGGATGATGGCATAGTGGACACTCACAGTGACACCACTGCCCACAACACCAGGTGGAGCCTCCAACGTAGCACAACACTCCACTTGTTGTCCACCTCCACATGGTCCAAAAGGATGGAGAGGGAAGGTACCACCCTGGTGGGTGATGGGGAGGGTGTGGACATCTCCCAGAACAAAGCAGGTTTGGGCAATATTCTGAGCTGGTATAATGACAATTTAATAAAGTATTGAATTCAAGTTACAATTTAAAGATAATAATACAAAATTTAATAATTTAATAAGTTAACATATTATAATAGCAAGTGACTTACCAAAACCTGACAAATTACGAGAGATGTGATGTGATTTTTCAGGTACTATTTCATCTTGAACTGTGTCCAGATGATCTGCTACAACTTCAACTGAAATACCACATTTCTGATTCGAACTTCCTACAATCATCTTATTATCATCATCCAATATTAAATTGTCTAATTCAATCTCAGATTGATGCTTAGATTCAGGGTTAACTCCAAGTGCACTGAGTGGAGACAGTGCTAATACTTTAGACCTTAAAATTGAACCAGATCCTGAACAATTGAATCAAGAAGTGAAATTGAATGTAAATACACATGCACATTCAATCTAGTGCTTCATGCATGGGTCACTGTATATAACTGTACACCTTGAGTTCTTTCAGTTGTTCTAGAACTGCAATAGATTATATCATCATAACCCAAATTAACTTAAGAGATAAAGAGATAAAATGCACTGGCAGGCCTAAGTCAATAATATATAGTTACCATTGTTGTGTTCATTACATATTATATTGTCAATAGAGCATTCTTAGACTGAGATTCGACTATAAATTTTAGTAGTTACCTACCAGAAACAGTCTGTGTATTTTTTCTTTTGTCAACAGACTTCTGACGGGTAGGTCGACCACACACAAGTATGCAGATGATTGCAGCCAAACCGAATATCCATGCGAACAAATTAATTGTGAAAAATATCCATACAAGTACTGCAAGGAGAGTCAAATTAATATAGCTAGAAACCAAATTATGAAATTTTGTCTAACTAATTCATGTACCTGAACATCCATATGCTGGTGGGAGTAAACAATCAATAGGTATGATTATGTTATACACTATGCATAGAGCAATGATCCCGGGTGCAATTAATGTAGCAGCAATTCCAACAACTCGTGCACAGAACCTCTTTAATTCTTTACGACCTACAATCATGGTAAAAAAAGTTACTGTATTAATATTCAATCAACAATACTCATGCATGCAGCCTCCATATGCATGCAGGATTGCATTTGTCACTGAGCAAATTGCACTATAATTTGAACTCACGTTTTGCAATTATACATAGTACACAGAAGATCAACAAGATGGAAGCTATTGCTAACCCATCGCTAATTCCAAGCACTGTAATCCAATCTTCAGGATTTAATCCACCTATAATATAAGAATTTGAATATAAACACACTCAGTCCATCAGTATTAAGATGTCATGTCATAGTGAGTATTTATGAACATATATCCAGAATCACAAGGCGGAGATGAACTATGCATAATTGCTGAGTCCATTATTATATACAAAAAATTTGTAAAAATTAAGTAATTTGATTTTAAAAACTCATGGGGCTGCCGCCACTGCACTCCAATTACTTCGGTAGAATTTCACTGCGGTGGTTACGCATAGGATTCGTATATAGTACATAATCATAGCAATAACATATCTATACCGGAAGTCGAAATGAAAAAAGTATAAGGGTTGCCTGTAGCAGCTCCTAATAATATTATTATACTGAATGGAATGCATGTGTATCATTGCATGTATGCATAATTGGGGTGAGCCTATTTTAGGCACAAAATTTGACAGGTGTTCTGACATTTTCCGCGATATAGTACATTTTTCGAAGGACCAAGACTCCTGAAAACAACTGGGATGTTCAGGGAAGAGGAGGATGCTTTTTAATAGACCATCAAGTAAGGCAAATGAAGAAAGTGACATTTTATTAGGAAAGGCAGGAGAACAAATTAATTGCAGACCAGATTAAGCAGTGGAGAAGTTCTTTTGTTTCGAACCATTCAACAACTCTATCAAACGTATGAATACAGAGTTGACATCATTGGATATAGGCTAGGTTCATGTTTGGAACAGTGGTTAAGTAACTGGTTGCAACTGGTTATATCGTGTAATTGTATGAATACGTAGTGTAAGCAGAGGAGTATAGGACAATCTGTAGAAGCACTCAATAGTTCCTTTTGTAAAATGGCTAATTCCGGGGTCCTATCTGTGATATGAGCTTCTGGTAGCTTATATACAGTGCTCCAATCCTAAAGCTTCCACTTTTAATTTTGTGGCAAAATGACTTCTGTGGCTACATGCATATTAGCCCGAATCATTGGACACTACCTTTCTTTGAGTCTATGAATACTCAATTTCTAATTTGTAGGCGTGCTCTAAGGTCACGTGACACCACCTACCAATTAATTAAGTATAATTAAAATGTAGTTTTTAGATATTATTTTTATAGGGAATCATAGTTAAGATCCCATATTGTCCGGAAAGTATTTTCTGTTCACCTTGCAGCCTATACTTGGTACAAATGTTGGTATAGAGCCTCTAAGGGGTAGTTAATCACGAAAATGTTGAATATTAGGTATCAAAAGTTTTTAGATAGGATCTTGCGATTGCGTACGAGTTAAGAACCCGTACTTTTACAGCGAGTACTCGAATAGTTGCACAAATCAATAGATGTTATTCATTAGTTCACCGTAGCAACAGGTATCCTGGTACACCAGCGATTAAGCAACGTTGAAGAAAAATTGCTCTTGCGGTGCCGAATGATGACGTCATGTTACGTCATACAATGTCATTAATCACGTTTTATATGTGACGGCGCGACGTCATTTCTATAAAATGGCTCAATTTGCCCATTCTTTAATACACGACTTATCGGATAACCTCACGGACAGCATTCGAAGGCTAATATTTGGCAGCGAACGGAGATTTGGTAGTTTTAAAGTCATTTGTGGGAGAAATAAGGTGTTTAAAAGCTAGTGTCACTGGATACTGGTAGAGAAGAACAACAGAGGCTATCCACATCAGAATGAGCAGAGGGACCATGAACCATAGATATATCTATGCATGAACATAGACAGTGGCCTATACTGATGTGAACAATGTGGAATCTCATCTTCCATCTACGATAACCACCACAGCAAGTACACACAGGCCATCACCACCATTATTGTTATTATAATGTATTGACATTATCAGTACAATTATTATCATTAATATTATGATTATCATTATTAATGTTATTCATGACCTGTCACATCTCGCCTTTATGACATCACAAGTTGCTGTACTATATTATCACACCTGCATGTTTGCACTTCAATAATAATAATATTATTATTCATGACTGACGAGGACATCTCATTGTACTTTGACCTCTATGAAGCCCACAGTCATTATTTCCTGGATCTAAAATCTACATAACCCACTTGAATTTGTCATATTATCCATTGCTACTGTGTGAATAGAGTTGGAAAGTTGGAGCTGAAGACGGAAAACTGTAACAAAACAAAAAATAACACATCGTCAATATAAAGTTATGAATGGAGTGTATACATTGTATATATATATATATATACTGATATAAAATAACTTATACTTCTATATATTGTATGGTGCCCTATTATTCCCGACGCTTCCTAATTCTGGATCTGAAACTTTAAACGTTAGTAGCCACCTTTGGATGCTTCGTGGATTGAGGATGACTTTAATAACAAGCTTGATCTGTCAAATGATTCGCAAGGAGAATTTCCCAAGTGTCCGAAATTAGGGCAAACTTCTTCAACATCGGGTACATCGTTTACTTACCGGTTCCCGCTACAGTAATTGGGGCGGGTCTAGATAATACCCTGTTTACATTGGTCTAGTAGCGGGAGTGTAGGGGTGAAACCCACAAGAACTGGGTCTATAGGCCAGTCAAGTTCCTGTGGCATAAACATTAATATCTAGGGCCGCGTTTATGTACTGAACCATGATAACGAGGAACATTATGATGATAGTCCAGTATTACACAAGCGAAAAAGATGGCCGCTCTTGAAACGTACGTCCGTCGACAAAAACAAATGTGGCTAAAATTCCAGCACAACGGCTTTACCGGAGGTAATATCTTCAGGGGAGGTTCTTCTAACCCGGTTTCACGTCATTATGTCGTTCTCGGGGTCTTCTGTACGCCGGAGGAATTCCTCATCATGGACACAGGTTTGATCAGGATGTATAAACCGGGCCGCACATGTCACATTTTAAATTTTGGCCACACACATGCATCAAACACAAGTGTGAGATTCCGGTTTCTCAATCACTCTACAATACTGCAGTTCCAAGGCTGTGTAGTCCTCCTCTAACTTCTTCACTCTATACTCTTTTGAAAGATTTGAACCAGCCAGTTTGAGCTATTAGGGATGAGAGATGTTCTTCTGCATCAACTTCTCTATCGTCTTCTTTCTGTAATATAATGAAGAATGAATGCATGTTTCCTACACACCCATAAAGAAAAAGATATGTATACATATGGACAGACTACAGTCACATAAATGTACAAGCACACATGTGTACACACATACACACACACACACACACACACACACACACACACACACACACACACACAAAGCACACACATGTACGCTTGCATGCACGCATACACGTTGCAACACACATACATACACACACACACACATGCATGCACACACGAAGCACACACATGTACGCTTGCATGCACGCATACACTTTGCAACACACACACACATTACATGCCTGGCTCCTCTAGCCCCCACACACACCTTGTTCAATTTCAGTCTCTCCTTACACTCCTGCACGGTGTGATCACCAAATGGTTCATGGATGACAGGAGGCTGGAAGCAGGACAGGGTCAGGGCATTCCTGCAGTCCAGGTAGTCTCTGAGAGCTACAAAGTCACCAGAAGGTTCTTCCTCTGTAAGAGGAGTTGGCAGGGTGAGGAGATACACATCGTTGAGTTACACCTCAAACCACCACAAAAAAACATAATAGAGAGGAACCTGATATAAAGTGCACCTGTGCACAAGGACCACCTGTCTTCAGTGACCGTTATTAGACTATCCTCTATATCGATTCAGATTCAACAGTGAAGCAACTCTGGAAAATAAACCACCTTTCAGTGATCTCTTGGGTGGTCCTATATATACAGTCTCCACTGTGTGTTTGCACTTATACAACTATACATCTCATACTACATGGTGTAACAAAGTGTGCAGGCAACAACATGCATGAATACACCACACACACACACACACACACACACATATTCAGTGACAGGTTGTATATAATCTAACACATCATTAGCTTGTATGTGTGCAGGGTCAGCATTCTAGAAAGACAATTTGTTGATTTCAAAAGGGCCCATGGAGCAACACTAAAGACAGTGTGAACACGTATGATTACTAACGTTTCTTCAAAGGAAGAGGATAACGTACCGGCTGTTTTCAATGACTTTTATTAATGGCGATGAGCGGTTCATATTCATTGGGGCGAGCCTAAGCGAGCCCCTCTCTTGCGAGTCGGCCGCCTGCCCGCCTACGCTTCCGGTGTGGATATATATATATATATGTATGTATTCTATATTTAGGCCAACAATTTGGCCAACGTTTTCGACGTCTGGCGCGATCGTGCGACCCTCTGAAGGACGGAAACTCTTTTCATGACGTCCGGTACGTCTGGAGAAAGACGTGGATGCCCTTTTCGACAAGATCGAGGCGAATTTTCACACACGCTGACGTTTCTTTCTCTGGGACGCCGTGCCATTTTGATCGACTGCCAATTCTGGCACGGGCGAGATTGATCCCTTTCGAACCGTCCGACAAACACAAGAAACATTCTTCTAGAACTACAAAGGCGCGGGGACACTCGGGACATCTTCTGAAAGGCAGGAAACGACCGGGGGACCAGGGTCCTTCTTCGGCGAGTCGGGCGTTATATCTTACGTTTTAAAACATCGATCTCTCGTTGTTTCGACCATTCTAAAACTGTTAGGTGGTTCTTTAGACCACATATCAATGCTTTTGAACCTTTTGTGTCTGAATGATTCTCTTGTGGAGCAAGGAATCTCGAAATACATGTTAAGCCGTATGGTCTCACACATAGAAACGCAAAGTAACGTTGTCGACACGCATACATCAACTGCTATTGTTCCTGTACTTCAACTTGGGCACATCTGCTGCTAAATGGGACAGACCCTATGTGCACATGCTGACATATGCACCTGAATGGGGCAAGCTGTAGCTGTCTAACACAATGGGATAATATCAATGCATTTTGATGTACACACTGATCAACATTTGGTATTTCTTCCCATAATACATTTGGAGTAGGGAGTAAGTTAAGGTAGAGTTAGGATAGGGTTAGGGTTAGGGTAGGGTTAGGGTTTTATATTTACGCATTGACTCATTTTGATGCTGTGTAATACATCTATAAAATCATTATCATCCTTCAATACAACACAGACATCTCTGTGCTGCAACATGGAATAAGCATGTTGTCACTACTGCAACTACTGCACAGCAGCAGAACCCAGCACACTGCATGTACGCATTGATTCATTTTAATGCCGTGTAATACATCTATAATAATCATTATCATCTTTCTGTGCTGCAACATGGGATGAACATGCTGTTACTACTGCAACTACTGCACAGCAGCAGGACACAGCACACTGCATGTACTTAGCCACCCTGTCAAGCACTTATGGATATGCTGGCATTTCCATAATTGCCTGAATACAGCATGCTGCAGTCATCAGTCAGTGCCTGTGTGTACGTTTTCAATGCCAGCTACTGCACGTCTATGCTAACCCCTGCTAACAGGGCGAGCTTAGGCGAGCCCCTTCAGACTCTGTCTGAACTAGTTACCGAGCGTTAGCGAGGTTAATTGTTTCCGTCGTACGGCCAGTCTCATCGAGGTCGCCCACGTTCTTAATTGGTCGAAGGTGTCTCAATGAAATTTTTCGGTTCTTTTTAGGCCAATATGTCATATTTCGATCACGCGCAGCAAACGTCTGCGAGATCGCAGGGCGATTCGTGACACACGTCGAATAGGGGCAACGGTAAGGTATCGGACTGAGGTTATCATTCAAGTCTAGCACACTTACTCGCTATGCCACGACGGCTGAAAGATTTTCCTTCGTCGAGTGCCCCTGGATCCGGATTTCGTCTTGCGACAACATTCGTTGGCTTCGCATCACAAGAACAATGTCTTTCAATTTTCCTGCGGAACAGATTTTCCGATTTATACTCTGTAAAGTCGGCGATTCGCAGTCTACGTTGGGGACATCGAAATGCACAGCCATTGTGACGTCCATGTTGGCAGACATTTAATTGCTATAATTAGTAACAATGTGCCATAATCTATGCAACACGTCACAGGTTTTGCGAAGATGGCCTTTCGTCCGAAGTTCGATCTTTGTGAACGTTTCTTATTGATATCGGTCCTTTCTTCTCTTCTTCCAATTGCAAGAATTGTAAAAGCTCAGATAAGTCGCTTTATATTGCTAATAACTGCTTTAGCCGTGGGATAACTTTCAAATATTCAACAGTGTGTCAACTTTCAAATATTCAACAGTGTCTTATCATAGCTATAGACCCTAGAATCGGTGTATCTAGGCTAGATACACCGATTAAAAAACATCAGCAGCACTAGAGGTTTACAAACGGAAGAAAAAAAAAAAATTTGTAATTGTAATAATGGAAAAATTGACAACTTCTCAGTATGTTATTATTATTGGCCAGTGATATTGTAGTAGATCCTGCTCCTCCTGATGTCTGTCCTATAATATGTCTTCAAATATTATAGTTGCAGAACACCACAGGGCTGTACTATGTGATGTCTGTTTCAAATGGTATCATGCAAAGTGTGTTGATAAATTTGTTGAACATTATGAAAGTCTGAATTTTCAAGATGATTTGATTGATTATGTAAATTTTGCAAAAAGGTCTGGTAGTTTGAAAAGCCAACTGCATTATACTATCAGAAACTACTCAGGTATATAAATGCTTTTTGTATGATCCTGAATCAAAATAAGATGTTAACTTCCATTAACCGTGAAAACGAAGATAAACAATATTTGAAGGACACTCGTATATATGCTTATGTTGATCCCCGAACAGAAGTTGCAATATTTTATGTAAGTTCATCATTATAATATTATAGTGTATTCACGAATACTAATTAGATCATCTGTAAGTTGATTTATAGTTCGGAAGATCATATGGCAAAGTCAAATTCTCATGCAGATTCTGATCACAACTATCATTGACAAATGGAATTAAACTTGCAATCAAGACCAAACACAATGTGTTGATGCATCACAAATGCAACACAACACAAAATCAAACACTACACGTCATACAGTGCACTGCTGCACAACATGAGTTGCAAACTCAACAAAACCAAGCACAAATGCAGACACATCCACAAGTTCATACAAAAGATGCAAATACCAATGGGTATATATGGCCATGATTATGATGTACAATTGTCAAAACAATCACACAATTAATGTGTAAATTCCAGCAACAGCAATATAAATGGGAGCAACCCCACTGTATCGTTTAAATTGCCATGAAATGTGGCCATCACTTTCCAATAACACTAAACCTACATATGAATGTTTGAGATGAGTCCATGATAATAAAACTTCGAAAATGTTCTCCTGGTCCAAGCAAATGACACGAACCCTGGTACCTACCTACCTACCTACCTACCAGTACCTCAATGCTTAATTACAAGGTTTAACACAAATTGTACAATTGTTAATAATCTAAACATCCATCACGTATGTCCACAAAAACACAGGTGGTCAACGTGAGTAAGAGTTGCTCATCTTCAGATAAATATTTGCCAGATCTAGAATTGCATGCATTACTGCCACATGACACCACGAATTCCCGTGAGAATATATACTAGACAGAATGGCATTGGTACAGATTTGAATATCAATCTCGTGTTAGCACATGCACATGCACATGAATATGCTAAACCAAACAGTGATCCAGGTCTTAGTGATTTAATCAAAATATCAGAATTGGCATGGAAAGTATACAGTCATATGGACAGTGATTCCAGCATTTTCCCAACATTAATAGACCAAATCATAATTGAAAGTGATGCAGGGAAGCAAACTGGTATTGAATAGTGTCATTGGCTGACGACAACATTCAACAAGTGCATACCATCAAAAAAACTGGCGTACACACACATCTGGCATGACATATACCGCCATTTTCTGTTTAGCGAGGTCCTGAACTACGTTCACAACTAGTAATATATATGTTCATATTAACCCCGCCGTGTCTCAAATTACCCTATTCCACGCTTAATTTCATATCGAAGACAGATAATGCGTTCTAAACGATGTATCTCACCTCCAGCTCTATAGTTTGAAATTCGAACATGTACGCTTTAGTCCATGGCTACAAAGGAGATTTTTCCTCCAAGCTTAAGCAGAGATGTTTTGCGGCAATAAAATGGCTTCGAAATGTGATGCAATATACGGAAAATGGCGGAGTACCTTATAATAGATTATATAGCTATTATGTATTGAACCATGTCTAAATGTATCCTTAAATTTGATGGAACACAAATAATGTCAGTATTACCTACACACAAGGTGCATTGCACAAACATCAGAAAGAAAATCTCTGCAGACTGATCAGTTGAAGTATCATACTAGTGGCATGGGAATTGTAAATAAATAAAAATCCACTGAATGGCGTGTGACTGTCATATTCTGAATATAAAGATGGTACACACATCAAATTATCAAAACATGGTATATTAACATTTGTGAACATTAAGTACTACATTATAAAACTAAACATGCAACTATTGCAATTGGTAAAAATTGCATACTTAGCTAAGGAAAATAATAAACAATGTTCTTGCACAATGATGGGACCCGGTATAAAACCATCCTCATACTTTAAGTATAAAATGAGGTACCTCTGAGTCAACCATTTCAGATTCTGTAGAAGACAAGAGTGCTCTATAATGTTATGCATATTATGTTAAATGACTTGACTAAACGATCATTTTGTAGCAACAAACATGCATGTACTACATAAGAATGTATGTACATGTAATTCTCATGCGTACTTACATATACGTACATGTACAATCAATGTAAGGCATGGTCTAGAATTTGTTGTAGGCATTAGTGTTTGAACTATTGTTACCTGAATAGGTTGGTGGTTCTGTGTACCTCCCACTGGTAGCCACTGGAGGAGTAGCCTCCTTTGCTGCTCGTAACAACCTCTCGTGAGTCTTTTCCCTTCGATCACCAGTTCTTAGCCAACGATACATCATGGCAGAACAGCGTGCTACATCATCGCCATTAGAATCCTTGATGGACTGTAAGTCCTCTTCAGAGAAGCCGAGGGCAACACCAAAATTGAACCAATTGTCAGCCATTTTTTCTACCCAAGCAGGCATTGCATCGTTGCTTATCGGAGATGCCTCTCCTTCTAAAAATACAATATTATATGCAAATTATTACGTAACCATGTACAAGGCGTAGACTATTACAGATTCCTCTCAGGGGAGATCATTAGCCTATCCCAATATGCCCATGGATATTCAGTAGTCTTTTCTTCAAACTCTACGGATGCATCCCAGGCCAACTGGAAATTCTACTCCAAAGCTTTTTGACAGTATCTACATATGTACGTACCTTGTTCACTTCCACACATGGATGTCATTCCTGATATCTCATCTCCAGTGACCTAATAAAGGTAAAAATATCATATTACCTTTGGCTGTGTGTGAGTGCATGTGTGTTACCGCTAGCAAGTGCGACTTGCATTTATGAACCAATGTGATACAATACTACAAGGAGATTCCATGGTAATGAATCAAAATGCATGTTATTGTTGAAGTACATCATATACCAAATCCACAGACAAGAAATGCCATTTGTCTCACAATACCATGGTGATGTAACAGTAATTTAAAGGGACATGTATATAACACATGTCATATATTATATTGAATAGGGATTTCGGACTGCGAAGTTTCCAGCTGTTGTTGGGAAAATCCTTTCGGATTTAGAAGCGTTCAAAAACACAGTCAACTGCTTAAGACTGACCCGCAGGGTTGAAACATCCAGATGAAGAACTCTCTTCACCAGACTCTGTTTTTAAATACTCCTGAATCTGAAAGGAATTTTTCATATACATATATATACAAAACAGAAGAATTGGATTCAGCATGCTTTGAGTTCAACCTGCTGAGAAAGACCATGTTGAATGTAGCAGTGGTTCCGGATGGAATGAGTCCAGAACCACCACCTTATTCAGAGTAGTTCAAATGTATATATCATTACCTGTGTACATATGTAGGCAACAGCAACTGCAGAGTGTCGCTGTATGTTAACAAGTATGAGGACATGCGGTGGATTTGGCCAACCGGGGAACCAGTTCTCTGTACAATTACTCATTTTACCTTCATAACTTCTTTCATGGCTTGTCCTATCTTGTCCATCTTGTTCTCAACAGGACCAATTTCTTCCAGCCATTGCTGAAACATAACCAAACATCGAGTGGATTTTTTGATCTTCAATTTGGAATCATCAATGGTCTTCAAAGTGTCCTCAGGTAACCCGAGATGAATGCCGAATTGGTACCAATTGTCAGCCATTTTGGAGACTACATACTTCTCTAGAGCTACAGTGTCGGATGGTAGTCCACCATCTGTAAATTAGTAAAAGGGTAGAACATTATATTATGTAGCAATACATACACATTGTGTGTATGAGGGCATGCCTGTTATACTGTCAAAATAAATGGATATTACCAGCAAATTTGAAAACAATCAGGCTTTGCACATATACCCACAGTAGTTATCACCTGTGAAGACATCTTGTACAATTCTCTCAGCTACGTGTCCTTTCCTGACTCCTTGAACCATTCCTACAAAGTACTCCCAAGTGTGAGGGGCAGTGGGACGTTCAGTGTCTTCCAACCATTTCTTCAGGAGCTCTTGAAGTTGTTCTCTGGGATTTATTATACCTGGTGTTCTCTTTATCACTTCCAACTCACTGTCCAAACCAAGCCATCCAGCGATTGATACCACCTCATCAGCAAGATCATTGATGTAGGGCATCAGGTGCTGTACTGTCAGAGGCTTGGATGGTTCACCAAAAAGCTTTAAATCAACTAGTACAAATTCAGAGATGGTAAGATTACAACAGGTTTTTACATGCTTAAGTACCTTATGTATAGTACATATCTATGTACATGATATGTAATGTATACTACACTGCAAAATATCATACCCTGAGAAAGATTGTAATGGGTCGCCTCTGTCCAGGCACCTTGTACAGGTCTCTTTAACAACATATTTGCATCCGTAATAACAGCTGATGAGACTTTTCACTACTGATCAAGTAAAATATGCAAATAATATTTTAAAATATAATCAAATTTTTTGCTACAAAGAAAGCTATTGTAATATTAGGTGCACATATCAAACTATAGTCTCATTCAAAACTGTCGTACTATATGTCGTCTAATGTCATTTATACAAATAACATGAGACAACTGGATATTTGAACTACCAAGTAGTATAATACAAAATTGAATTACAAGTTCATGTATATACAGGAGACTGTGACAACTGCTATAAATCCCAAATTAGTAGATTAGTAGAAGTGGCAATTGGATAAGGTGAGCTCTCAGTGGCATTGTATACATACCACTGGTGGGAACAACTGTTACATCCACAGAATACAACTACAATTCACTAACCCTTTTCCTCCTGTACCCTAAAGAAGAGTGAAATTGTGTCCCCACCTTCAGACGATAAACAGGCAAGTTTGGTTATCGGCTTATGTGTCTCAGGAGAAGGGACATTGTCGTAGGTCACTTGGAACATAACAGACGGGGGGTAAGAGCCGTATCTCACAGCTTTTTCCTTCTCTGTACAGCTGGTGTATCGTGACAAGGAATCCACATCCCTTAACTTTACCTATGTTTGAAGTCACCATAACAAAATATCAATGTAGAATAGGATAAAATGCAGGCATATGGAGTTAGATATTCCATGCAGTATTATGCAGTATTATGTACGTACGTACGTAAAATTATTTATAACACAATCTAAATGAAACCTTATACATCATTGATTGTTTACAGCATTTCTGTTGTTTCCAAATTATAATCTGCATGTTCCACATTCAGGGATAAATATTTAGGCACTTTGTGCACGGAACAGTTAAATGCCCAACTCTTAAACCAGATCAATAAGGCTTACAATTAAGATGTTTTTGTACCAGAATTGTATACAAGCCCAGTATACTGCATCTGTCTACAATAAGATTGCTTGTCTGGGTGAGTTCAACTATACTAAGTCCTACACACATGCAATACTCATGTATTTAGCTATGCTACAATAAAGTACACACACCTCTTTATCTGCTATAGTTAGATCCCACCCTGAACCACTTTCGTTCTCCATGTCAACCTTCACCTTGTTACCATAGCTTATTGGTATCTCCTTGTACTCTGGAATGTAGGAACGCCCCTCAGAACCTTCTCTCTTTCGATAATACTCAGTAACAGCCTTAATTCAAGAGATATAAGATGTGACGCACACCCTAATAATCTCATGTAATGGTTTATATAAACACTGGGGGAGGCTCCCCTATCTACTATGAGTGGGGTCTATAGGTTATCATAACAATGGGTGCAAATATGCATCGCTGGCGCACAAGGGGTTGCACCTGGCAGTCTCCATGTATTAAACTGTTGTTGTTCATTGGATGTTATAGAATATCTTCACTACATAACTGAGTACCACCTGTCGTGTGACACTTATAGTAAAAAACTTTGGCATGTGTAACATTTTAAACAATGTATAATTGTATTCATATGACTTTGGTACTCACCTGCACCCATGATGGTAGGGCATAAGTGATACACAGCCAAAACTTTTCAACTCTGTCTTCTAAAGGATCGCTAAGCAATATCCCATAGTATCTTGATGTCACCATGACGTCTGATTCAGCTGCGACACATACAAGACAGAAGTGATCCTTAAGGTACACACTTGCTACGTTGGGCTGGGAGGGGATAGCATTCGCATGACACTTGAAAGTGAACTTGGTTTGCCCTTTTTGTAAAAGGTGGCTGGACTTCATGAAACACATACGAGAAGTCCCAGAGGATACAGCCCAGTGATGTAGGTTCACTGTGAGTCGCTCAATTAGGAATCTACTGTCTGGACAGTCGATGAAGAGAACCACGCTTGTTCTCTCCCACTCCTCAGGGAACTTAAAGGGTCCGTCCAGGATGATGGCATAGTGGACACTCACAGTGACACCACTGCCCACAACACCAGGTGGAGCCTCCAACGTAGCACAACACTCCAATTGTTGTTCACCTCCACATGGTCCAAAAGGATGGAGAGGATAGGTACCACCCTGGTCGGTGATTTGTAGGGTGTGGATGTCTCCCAGAACAAAGCAGGTTTGAGCAATATTATGTTTGGGAATATCATCTCCTGTGATTGAGGAAGGAATATATATCACACGCGAAATAATTAAGCATCCTGAATGTGATTCGCTATCACAAAAATCATGACACAGATGAAGGAAAGGGAATTTAACGAGACAATACTCGATCCACATGGTACTACAATTTCTTGATTCATACCTAAAAGACTGCATACAAATTCAGTGGAAGGATTTCCAATCTTCTGGTGAGGGAGGTGAAGTCCAGATTGGCGAAGTTCAGGTTGGTGAGGTTCAGATTGGCGAGATTTAGGTTGGCAAGGTTCAGGTTGGCGAGGTTCAGGTTGGTGAGGTTCAGGTTGGTGAGGCTCAGATGAATATTCAGGAAGGATATCATATAAAAGTTTATTATCAATTAAAGGTTGATTTTCCTCTCCTGAATGTCTTCCTTCGTAAGTTTGGGGTCCACGTGTTAATAAAGGAATACCTGCAAGGAATGCATAAAGGTCATCAAATAAATGAACAAGTGAATAAAAAATGTGTACGTCAAGAATTTGATTTAGTTTGCAGGCCAAGTGCTTAGCAAAGTCTCCCTTGACCATCTTAGTACATGAAACTGGAGGTATATGTATGCATGAGAAAATACTGTTTATTGTATTTTTACTCAAATGAAGGGAGTCATAAAAGCCATGCAACATGCATAATGCTATGTAATATTTGTAGTAGTTGCATCCTCCTTGGTGGGCTACAGCAGACATACATGCAGACGCTTCTGTCTAGTGGATAAAAATGATGCCACCCGAGTTGTCTACTATATGAGTTGTTTACTATATTACCATGATTATAGTTAATACGCATGTATAGTATACTTTTACCTTGATTGTCTGAAATAAGATGATCTTCGGAATCATAAAATTCACGATCAGTCTTGGCTAAATCTAGATCATCTACATATGAAGTTGTGATGGTGAGCAAAATGTTAAATAGCCATAATTAAATAACAACAAATTGTATTTGATAAGCATACCAGCCTGTCCATGGTGGTGACTCCTAGAGTTCCTTATGTATCTCCAATTGTGGCATGTACATGTATGTCTTGAACATCCAATTAAACATACCACATACAGGAACAGCAGTACAATTGCTAAAGAAAAGTATATCCCACTCAAAGCTGAAAGGAAGACAAAAATATTGCCAATGAACAAGTTTAAAATATTATATTTATATTATGAATCAAGCAAAGATTGCATGTTCTTAAAATCATAATTACTCATATATTATACACCAATAAACTCAAAGTTACTGTTACCATAACAGTTACAGCATCAAATTACGGGCCACTGACATGGGAATAAATATTTGCGTAAACATAAGTGTATAACAAATAACCCGTCAGTGCAATAAATGTTTGCAGATTCCGCTTATAAAATTAAATTACATATAATCAATGATTTATTTTGTTAGATCGGTCACTTTGGCATTGAATGTGTGAAGCAATGAGTTTTGAGCGAAATGTACAGTTACCTTGTAGCAGCCATGGAGCAATGATGGTATTATGGACAATTTTGAGGATAGAGCATACAAACATCTCATCAGGAAATCTTGGAAGGGCTATACCTATCAATATGGACCTTTAACGAGGGTTGTATCTAGCATGTAATATTTGTCAAAACTTTATTTGCTAGGTATTTGCTATTTTATGTACATGTATATGTATTTGAACTGTTACACAGTTACACATGTGGCAACTGCCAACCTATGTCAACTTCAAAGGAGCTAGTGTCATTGCTATACGGGAGATCCTGGGCTGAGCAGTAGAGGGCAAGTTAGAGGAATTAACTGTTGTTTCTACTGCTAAAATATGCATCACAGATCACAAAGGGTTTCATCATGTGCCGCATGGGTTTTACTCCACTCATAGGCATCATAAACGGGTAGTGGATTTGGTTTGCAAATTACCTTGACAAGTCGAGTTCACCAGCATTAACTGGCATAGGGCTATTATAACCATGTTGAACAATAAACTTGGTAGCAAGGTCCCAAACAAACTGAATATGATTAAATATGGGATGTATCTTTTGAATCTGCATGCAAAAAAGCAGCATCTTCCAAACTCCATGTTGAGGTAGTAATCTAAAACACATAGAATGGAAGACTGAGTGACATAGCAGACCATGCGTTCAACGTCAAGGGCATGCAAGTGTGTATGTAATAAGCCACATGCATGGTTGATTGGAGAGAAAACTCACCCTCACGGTCTCTATACTTCCAGAAACAGAATGCTAAAATCAAGCTGAGGACTAGCATGCTGGTTATGGTTCCATTGCCCAAACCAAGCAAGGTGATCCATACTGTTGTATCATCTATTACAGAATCAGGACAGGTAAATATAATAATATTATTATGTTTCGATAAACATACTATAATTGCTTTTGATCATGAGATATAGCTTAGTGTAAATAAATTAACCTTACAACAGCATTCAGTCTCAACTGAAGGCAGCCAAGGCTTGTAACTCACTCGTCGCTGAATCCATCGTATGTACAGAGTACACAATGTCATGTAGAAACAACGCCGCGAGTCCCGGAATATATATCTGAAACATAATACGTAATAATCAGAGACTCAATACATAAATTCATAGATGTCACTGACTAAAATATTCACGGATAACAACCTTAGCTTATATTTACATACAGTAGCTATAAACCATACTCATCAACAGAAACCATGCAACTAGCTATAACTATCGCCTTCACGAGTATTATTCGCCCTAGTGTACTAAATACTTGATAAGTTTCCAACAAACATCGAAAGACAGCTCAAGAATTATAAGTTCTATCGTGCATTCTCGAATAAATACAGGAGTTATAAGATACAAGTACAACATTACCAATTACATAGGAATCCTGAGATGTTCTGCAAGCTCGATCAAACACCGTCACCGTACAGTTAACGCCCAACTCTTTATAGCGGAAGTCACGCGTTTTATCCCAAAAGTATCTAACCAGATAGACCGCCTAGGCCTCCCGCCCGAACCCTAAACGCCCTTTGGGCGTTTAGGGCAATTATATATTATATATTTTAATATTATTATAATACCGCGCACATAATAATTCCCGATAAACCATACACATTTTTAGTTCAATTTAGCTGACATAAAGTGTATGTCACTGCTATGACCTTTAAACTAAAAAATATACGACTACAGCCACCTGGTGGGGTATACTGCCTTCGAAATTATAGATTAAGGGATATCAATGATATAATATTATAATATAGCCATTATATGACATAGCTATAGCATCTGCTTATATTAAAAATAAGTTTCCGATCATGATGACCAATCGCATGCAGATCAAAGCCTACAGTCTACATAACTAGAAGTACAGAGAAGATATTTATAATTATGTATGTTCATAAGCAGATACTTTTTATTATTTATATTACGTGGATCTGCTTAATACAGGTAATATCATGGTTGTATAGGCAATTCTTTTACAGAGGCCTGTGGTTAGTAGGTATGTGTGTATAATTGTACTCTCTGGTCACTTAAAATAAGGAAAAAACACACACTGCAGTTATAATATAATGTGCAGTAGTTAACTTTCAGACTGAAAACATGTGACAAGAGCGAGGGTTTAGCGTATGCAAACAATTTCACAATTCATTTGAAATTAAGTGAACATTAAGCCATCCATCAGTGGCCACATGTTGAGCCAAATAACACGTACATTGAGTATTATACAGTTTAGCCCCAGCATAACAGTATAGGCTAAATCAATGGTGCCAATTTTCTTATACCATCGTCTCAAGTATATAGTGGGATCCTTTGCCTTTTTGGTGTTCTATAGTAGAGTTGGAGATAATAAATCAGAAAATTAATTGTAAAAGTCCGATATACACTGCGTACAAGTCTGGAATATAGTGGGACCTGTCTAATGTGGTAACCTACAGGACCTCATGTACAGTGGAACCTGTCTAATGTGGCCACCTATGAAACCCTATTTCCTTGGGTGGATAAGGCAAGTATTGTTATTTAGTTTCAGTTCATTGTTGTCACAGTTGCCAATGTACACATACTTCAAAGTGTAATGCATAAAATATGTCATCTCTTACCTATGCTACATGGTTGACTCTCCGAGGTGGAAGTTACAGAGTTTGATTCACTTGAAGAGGATGGTGGTACATGAACCTAATAGTATATAAATGTGGATTGAAGACTTCATACGTATACCATCGTACATACACAATTTATACATCTTCCACCTGGCAATCCATTATATACGTATAACTGACAAAGTTGGAACATGAATAACATAATTATAAGTACTGTAAAATGGGAAATTTTCGCAGTACAAATTTTACGCGGATGGCTCCAAAATGAAAATTATAATGAAAATATCTCAATGATATCAAGATGTTTGATATATGTATATACCTTGTGGTGGTATGTAGATGAGGTGGTTTCCTCCATGGCTTGAAGCACTCTCTCAATGTTGTCTTCAACACAGCCAAACTCTCTTCTCCAGTGATGAAGCATGACGACACATCGCATTTCATCATTAAAACAAACATCGGATGTCCGGATAGCATCTAGTGTGTTTGCTGACAGCCCTAGCTTGATACCGAACTGAAACCAGCTAGCGGCCATTTTGGATATTACACTTTTTTCAAAAGAGTAATTGGAATCGAATGTCAATGCTTGGTCTATACAAGCAAAATGAACAAGATATGTAAAGATGATACAGACTCACAACATATTTACTGTACACATCAGTTCGAAATCAAATATTTAGTCTATGCATGTAATAATAATTGCATTACACTGCATGAATAGGTCATAAGTTAGTCCAACACACAGTCTTTTAGCCAATTATGCAAATATTTCATGAAGATGAATTCGGAGGCTGTGAGCTACACCATGCTAGAGGCTTTCAAATACATCTGCTGCTGTCTCATCCCAAATATACATAGGTAAGTAGGTATACCAGTTATGTACTAGCATCCAAATAAATCAGTTACAGTAGCAATATAAAATAAATCACATCAACTGTATCCCTTACCTGTGAAGACATCTTCCAGAATTCTATCAGCCACATGTCCCTTCCTGACTTCTCGAACCACTCTTACAAAGTGCTCCCAAGTGTGAGGGGCAGTGGGACGTTCAGTGTCTTCCAACCATTTCTTCAGGAGTTGCTGGAGCTGTTCCCTGGGAGTTATCATGGCCGGTGTTCTCTTAATCACTTCCAACTCCCCATCCATACCAAGCCATCCAGCGATTGATACCACCTGATCAGCAAGATCAATGATGTAGGGCATCAGGTTCTGTACTGTCAGAGGCTTTGTACATTTCTTGTGCTTGAAATCTAGGAAGGTATACAGGGTTTATTGTGCTATAATAATAATAATACTTTACATATGTATAAGTGTATAAGCAGTGTGTTTGCATGCATATGAACATGTGCACAAATATTGTGTATGAGTACATGCATATGTATGTACTTGTCTGTATAATTTGTGCGTGTGTGTGACACTGTGTGTGTGACACTGTGTGCGTGCCTGCATGCATGCTTGCCTGTGTGTGTGTGTGTGTGTGTATGTGTGTGTGTGTGTGTGTGTGTGTGTGTGTGTGTGTGTGTGTGTGTGTGTGTGTGTGTGTGTGTACATGTGTGTGTGTGTGTGTGTACACGAACGAAATGGACAAATTTTAATTGTATTGAAATATACTAGGAATTGTACAATGTTTATATTCTTATTATTATTTACCATTCACAGATTTTGTAGGAAGACTATATTGCCAACCAATGAGAGGATTTTGCTTGGGTACCACATCTGCCGGAGAAACTAAGCACACAAATGGTCTATAAGCAGATTAGTTCAGAGATGTACTCCGCAAAAATACTAACCAGACGAAGTCTTTTGATCCCATACCACAGTCAAAAAGTGAATCTCATTGTCACCAGAAGACAATGTGAGGGTGTTTTCTTTCATCCTGTGTGTTTCCTCAGTTGGGGTCTGTTCATACACAATGCGGCATTTAAACGACGGAGGATACAAGAAGCTCTTCATTTCTTTCTCATGGTCCTGATGACTGAGTCCAGAGAGTCGGTCTAACTTCAAATCATTCAGAGAGAGCTACGGAAGAATGAAAATTGTAAAAGCAAAAATTTATAATTTTGCTGATCAAAGTTCATACTCTATCATTGGGGCTCCATAAGGTCCATCCACTTCCACGTCGTCTTTCAACTGCCAGTGAGACGTATGGTTCAGAAGCAACAACTGGGAGTGGCAACACTCCCTCTCGTGATTGACTGATACGGTCTTGGATGCAATATTTATGTACAGCCTGTGAGTACATTTCACGTTATT
>OZ026559.1:999344-1001844 GCA_964020155.1 Chondrilla cf. caribensis | reverse complement strand
AGGTAGTGTACGTAGTCCTCTAAGAATTCCAATTCCTTCACTCTCTCTTCTTAGCTTCTCAAGTTGAACCACCATAAAGTATGTCCCAGCCCACAATTGCATTCAGCTACATAGTATATACATTTAAGTATAAGGGTGTGGCATACTAATATTTTTTTCAATGTATGGGAGAGTGTAGGAGAGAAAATGCTAAGCACCTCCTTGCATAGCTCATGGGTGAGGGGGCATGTCAACTTGATATTTTGGCCAGACCTAGCTGGGGCATGAACTAACATATGAAACAATTCCTATCTCCATAGCTAGCCTGTAACCCCAGCTACATTCGGAAATGCTTAATATTTCTTCAATATTATATGGAAGAGTATGGAACTATAAGCACCTTTTTGCATAGCTCATGGGGGACAGGGCGTGTCAACTTGATATTCTAACCAGACCTAGCTGGAAATGTGAACTAATATATGAAACTATTTCCATTTCCGTAGCTAATCCGTAACCCCAGCTACATTCAGAGGTGTTTAATATTATTTTCAATGTATGGGAGAATACGAGTGAAAAGTGCTAAGCAACTTTTTGCATAGCTCATGGGGGAGGGGTCATGTCTACTTGATATTTTAGAAAGAGCTAGCTGGGGATGTGAACTAACTTGTGAAACAATTCCTATCTCAATAGGTGGCCCATATTCCCAGTTACATTCGGAGGTGCTTAATAATTTTGCAATGTATGGGAGAGTATAAGACGCTAAACACCTTTTTGCATAGCTCATGGGTGAGAGGGCATGTCAACTTGATATTTTAAGCAGATCTAACTGGCGATGTAAACCATCTCATGAAACAACTCCCATCTCCATAGCCAACCTGTAACCCCGGCTACATTTGGAGGTGCTTAATTTTTTTCTAATGTATGGGAGAGTATAGGAGAGAAAACGCTAAGCACCTTTTGCATGGCTCATGGGGGAAGGGGCGTGTCAAGTTGATATTTTCACCAGACCTGGCTTTGGACGTGATCTAACTTATGAAACCATTTCCACCTCAATAGGTGGCCCATAAGCCCAGCTACATTAGGAGGTGCTTAATATTATTTCAATGTATGGAAGAGTATAGGAGAGAAAACACTAAGCACCTTATTGCATAGCTCATGGGGGAGGTGGCGTATCAACTGGACATTTTAGCCAGGCCTAGCAGAGGACATGAACCAACTCATGAAGCCGTTCCCATCTCAATAGGTGGCCTGTAATCCCAGCTACATTTGGAGGTGCTTAGTACTTTTTCAATGTATGGGAGAGCATGGGACACTAAGCACCTTTTTGCATAGCTCAAGGGGGAGGGGGTGTCAACTTGATATTTTCACCAGATCTAGCTAGGGACATTAAATAACTTATGAAACCATTCCCACCTCAATAGGTGGCCCGTAACCCTAGCTACATTTAGAGGTGCTTAATATTATTACAATATATGGGAGAGAATAGGAGACAAAACGCTAAGCACCTTTTTGTATAGCACATGGGGGAGGTGACGTGTCAACTTGATATATTAGACAGACCTAGCTGGGGATGTGAACTAACGTATGAAACAATTCCCACCTCTGTAGCCAACCCATAACTTCAGCTACATTCGAAGGTGCTTAATATTTTTTCAATGTATGGGATAGTATGGGACGCTAAGTACCTTATTGCATAGCTCATGGTGGAGGAGGCGTGTCAACTTGATAGTTTAGCCAGACCTAGCTAGGGATGTGAACTAACATGTGAGGCAATTTCAATCTCAATAGGTGACCCGTAACCCCAGCTATATTTGGAAATGCTTAATATTTTTTCAATGTATGGGAGAGTACAGGAGAGAAAATGCTAAGCACCTTTATGCATAGCTCATGGGGGAGTGGGTGTGTCAACATGATATTTTAGACAGACCTATCTGGGGAAAGTGAACTAACATGTGAAACAAATCCCATCTCAATAAGTGGCCTGTAACCCCAGCTAAATTCGGAGGTGCTTAATGTTTTTTCAATGTATGGGAGAGTATAGGACGCTAAGCACATTTTGCAAACCACATTGGAGAGAGGCATGTCAATTTGATATTTTAGGTAGACCTAGCTACAGCCGTGAATTAACATATAAAACAATTGCCATCTCCGCGCTAGCCCGTAACCCGAGCTACATTTGAAGGTGCTTAGTACTTTTTCAATGTATGGGAGAGGATAGGAGAGAAAACGCTAAGCACCTTTTTGCATAGCTCATGGGGGAGGGGGCATGTGAACGTGATAGTTCATCCAGACGTAGCTGGGGATGTAAACTAACTTGTGAAACAATTCCCACCTCAATAGGTGGCCCATAACCGCAGCTACATTCAGAGGTGCTTTTTCAATGTATGGGGAGAGTACATATAGGAGAGAATACACTAAGCACCTTTTCGCATAGATCATGGGGGAGAGGGCGTGTCAACTTGATATTTTAGACAAACCTAGTTGGGGATGTGAAATAGCTTGTGAAATAATTCCAATATCA